>JAODXP020003849.1:0-35357 GCA_027497455.2 Sardinella longiceps
TCATTCCCTTTAAAGCATGTTCTGAACTGGACAGAGGCATGTATTAGTGGTAAATATTGCGAGAAACTACGATTAATCTGACTCCATAAAATTAACAGGTTGACCTCGAATATCACCAAGTAGTTTACCAACTAGAGAAGCAAGGATGGCATGGTACATTAGAGAAAGGTATGCTGGATACTGGTGGCAAACTGAATGGTTTATTTAGCAATAACCCATAACCTTAAATGTATCAGTAGCAGTTACACTGAAGTTACAATCATATCATATAAAATAGAAACATAAACAAGAGATAACCAGATAACCCAAAATAAGAATAACCAAAATCAAACACAGAGAGAGAGAGAGAGAGAGAGAGAGAGAGAGAGAGAGAGAGAGAGAGAGGGACAGAGCAGGAGCAGGCCAGAGAGCGACCTCCTGCAAAGGTGAGAGCCAAAAGTTAGAATGGCCAAAAGAGCCCAGAACAATGGGAAGCATCTCTCTTTATCTTCCCAAGGCCTGTTGACACAAGGTGAATGGCCTGTGATTGGTCAGCCCAACTGTGTGAACTCACATTAGTATGCACACAGTAAAATAGTTATTTGATCATAGCAATGCTCAAATACCATACATGACATTGTCATAATACCATGATCACACTGTTGCCCATATTATGAGAATTCATTCAAGTCCAAACATGACAATATTACATTCAGATAGGTAACCATAGGTAGGATGCCCACAATCAGAACACAGTCTTTGTTAAGGCAGTCATGTTAATGGCCACAGCCGTAAGTGTTGATTCCGGGGGGTGGGTTCCGCCTTACAGATCCACTGCTTGACCACTGGAGATCACTGGAAAGACTCCATATGGTCACATCAGACATAAGGAAACCCAACCTTGTATGTGGGGGAAAAGATTGCAGTCCTTGCATTGTGTCTTTTGGGTCAAACTTCTTCTGACATCCTTGTAAGTTGTTTTAGAGGCATTCCACAGCCTCCACTGCAAAAGCACAACCTCCTTTGTCTTAAATGAGAGGTGTTGGCGCTGTGTAAACATTTGGCCCTTTTGAGACAAAGACACCTGGAAGACTGAATCTTACAGACCACATACATACAAATGGAATCACAACACACTTAGATAAACAGTGTGGGCAAATGGCAACAGTCTTTGTGTGATCTTTGACGAATTTGCATTGAAAAGAAAAGAGCAGAAATAATTAAAGAAAAATACAATGGGTTTGGTTTATCTCCGAAAACAAACAAACAAACATTGTCTCTGACCTCTCAGCAATTCCTGTTAAGATGCAACTATGAAATATGTGCTCTCTCACATTTGGACATGCAGATAATTAATAAATGAAAACAGATTCCTAACACACCTTGTAAGAAACCCGTTCTGTTTAACAGAACTAAATCCGGTTAAATAGTTCAGGGATAGCCTAAGAGGTTTTAGGTTTACAACTATCCAATAAACTACGAAACGTGGGAAACATAGCTTGAGATGTTCAGAGGTCCAGAACTTCCTTGTTGCAGTACATAACACTCACATGTCTATTTTCCTCAGAGGTTAAGAGCCTTGGCATAGTACCTTTAACACTCGCTATATAACTATAAAGACTAGAAATTCAGAGAATTGCTACCTCCAGACCTCTAAAGACCTCATCATGGGTCTACTAGATAAAGTATCTCAGCAAGGGCATGCTATACAGAATCAAGATTATTGTGTTTGATGGAGGAGTTTGATGTAAGTCTATGTGCATAAGGGTAAGGAAAAATAACATTGGCCCAGCGCTTTCTTTGCGCAGCAGTCCTGTCCCTAACTACCCAGAAAACACAAACAACTACAAGCTACAAGACAGTTTAGTCTACATCAGCATCTGCAGTCTAGTTGCTTTAAGCAAAAACAACATACAGAGTCTATGAGCTATAGCTACATACAACTACGCTAGTATGGAAACATTATCTTTAGCTTCTTTAGAATATTATGTCTTACCAGAGGGGCACATGCATAGTCCATGAGAGAGAGGGCACATCGCACACTGGATAGGCTAGGTGTTGCTTGTTAACACCTGGAACAGTAATTGAGAGCTGTGAAATTGCTGAGAGACAGACACAAGTTAAATGGTAGAAAGAAATTTTCCAAACAGTTTGATAATGCGTGATCTTTCATTAACAACAGCTTTTTGGACCATGACTAGAATCCTGTCTAGTCCATTCTCCATTTCCACATTATCAGCTTCAGATTGGCCACTTAGGCCTGAAGTTGGAGATTTGCTTCGCTTCAAAAAGTATGGAGGCGGATTTCCCAAGCCCAATGACCAGCACTTATCTTCACCATGGCCAACGTTGTGGCACGACTTGCAAAACTTTGCTCTGTTGTCTTTTTTCTCTCTGTGCGTTTTTTCTTCAGCCGTTCGCTGTTTCCATTCATGCACTGGAGTGAGGCAACTGCAGTTCCACTGGTCACGGCATTCTGGGGTGGAATCACGCATCTTGGAGCAATGCTGTAGCTGGAATCCCCTGCGAATGATATATCTGGAAACACTGCATTGTCTGTTTTTTCATCTGAAGAAACATCAGCATTTTTAGCATCAAAATACTCTCTGGTTTCGAGAGCAGTGCGAAGTTGTGCGTTTTCATTCTGAGTCTTTGAGAAAAGCAAAAACATAATGGCTTCAATGGCTGACTTTTGTTTTGATTTTGACTTCTTCATCCCTACTCTAAACCACCAGTTGCATATTCTCTCATCACTAGAGTCTGATGTAATTCCCATAATTTCCAATTTACCTAATGTACTAGCCATGCCTTCTCTCCATTGATTAAACAAAGATTTAATTTCATACTGCCATATGTCCATGTTCGTTTAACAGAACGCAGAGGGCTGAAATTTCTTACTATGGTGAGAGTTTAGCGTAACACATACAGACGCTATCAATAAGAAAATGTTTACTCACCAATCTGGACAAAATGGAAGAAATTCAGGTACATACGTCGTGTATCACGGAGAGGGAAGTCACCACAATTGTAGGGAAATATTCAGGGTTAAAACCTCATTCCCTTTAAAGCATGTTCTGAACTGGACAGAGGCATGTATTAGTGGTAAATATTGCGAGAAACTACGATTAATCTGACTCCATAAAATTAACAGGTTGACCTCGAATATCACCAAGTAGTTTACCAACTAGAGAAGCAAGGATGGCATGGTACATTAGAGAAAGGTATACTGGATACTGGTGGCAAACTGAATGGTTTATTTAGCAATAACCCATAACCTTAAATGTATCAGTAGCAGTTACACTGAAGTTACAATCAAATAGAAACATAAACAAGAGATAACCAGATAACCCAAAATAAGAATAACCAAAATCAAACACAGAGAGAGAGAGAGAGAGAGAGAGAGAGAGAGAGAGAGAGAGAGAGAGAGAGAGAGAGAGAGAGAGAGAGAGAGAGGGGACAGAGCAGGAGCAGGCCAGAGAGCGACCTCCTGCAAAGGTGAGAGCCAAAAGTTAGAATGGCCAAAAAGCCCAGAACAATGGGAAGCATCTCTCTTTATCTTCCCAAGGCCTGTTGACACAAGGTGAATGGCCTGTGATTGGTCAGCCCAACTGTGTGAACTCACATTAGTATGCACACAGTAAAATAGTTATTTGATCATAGCAATGCTCAAATACCATACATGACATTGTCATAATACCATGATCACACTGTTGCCCATATTATGAGAATTCATTCAAGTCCAAACATGACAATATTACATTCAGATAGGTAACCATAGGTAGGATGCCCACAATCAGAACACAGTCTTTGTTAAGGCAGTCATGTTAATGGCCACAGCCGTAAGTGTTGATTCCGGGGGGTGGGTTCCGCCTTACAATCATAATTATTGTCATTGCCTGATCTAATATTAAGCTCATCTACAACAAAAACGAACAGTAACAACTTACTCCTTAGGCTTGAAATGATGACAACCAGTTGGGGAATATCAGGGATACATCCAAAAAACTCTCAATAACTCCATAAAACGATAGCAATATTGCCCAATTCCAGTTAAATTCCTCTGCTTCCCTGCTGAGAGATTTAGAAGGAGATCAACTACCGGTAATTCTTTAACCTTGAGCCAATAAAAATCCGGCATTTACTGTAGACCTACTGTATGTTGTGAACTTCAACTTGTATGCTAGGCACTCAACAGTGTACCTCAAACTGTCCCTCAGCTGCACATTCTTACTTATTACTATGCTGCCCCCTAGTGTTAATGGTTGACAATGCACAGCAACACATTGATCTTCAGTCCCTTACAAAGTCTCTGTTTCTGTTTATCTAAAGAGAACATGCTGTTTCTGCCAAGAGAGATGACATAGGTCTGTATTAGGATCCTCTGCATTTCATTAGCAGCCATACAAAAACATGTTGCAGTATATCAGCACTGCTTTACCTGTACCTGTATTCATACTTGCCACATTGAAATGTATGCATTGCAACGTCAGGAATGTCAGAAATTACTGCAAATGCATTTCCGAGCACTCACTCGGAAGACATCAAGTTAATAGAAAACATACCAGTAAACATTCATATGCACCACTTAGACGGATGACATAGACATGTACAAATAACAAGACACTTCCAAAAGCAACATGCTTTTTACTCTCAAAGTTCTCTTTGAATGGATTGGAAGAAAAACTATGAGATTCTACAATATCAGATCACCACAGGAATGTAAGGGAAGAAAAAGAGCTACAGTTTCATGAACATCTTACTAATTTGAGGAGTGAGAAGCCAAAGCTGCTCTTCTAAAAGGGAAGTGACTGCAAATGCTCACTTGGGTCCAGGTTTAGAAATGGTCCAATGGGAAAATAAATAATCAATGGTCAATACTGTAATAATTTAATACTCTTTACTTGTTTCTCTGGGGTAAAAACTTTAGGCAGAAAATGATTTGGGCCCTCCCAAACATTGATTATAATACTAGAATTTTCTTGGGATGCTCCCAGTCAATGTCAGGCCCTTATCCCAGGTACTGATAAATATATAGCCAGTTAGAGAGTCCAGTCTAGTCCCGACGATGGTGTGTGCATATGTGGGCTGACCAGATAAAGGTATTTTTTGCGTTTTTGAAAATATTGCGTCTAGAATTCAACACAGTGTCCTACTTTTGTTGTTGCACTGACATTCTTTTCCATGGACCCCTGTGCTGCATTGGTAACGGTGAAAAGTGACCAGACCGGTTTGATTTCATACTCCTATTCACCAAGAAAAACAAATCTGTGTAATTGACACGTTTGTTTTGGCACATATTTCTGCTGCATCTTACCCAATGCTTCACCACTAACAAATCTGTTTACAACAATTTCGAGGTTGTTTGATGAACTGTATGCAGTTGCACACTTGATGCTTGTCAAAGAGATAAGAAATTATCAAACCTACCAGAATAATCTGTGATTATTTTTTCTACTGTTTAGGTTATTAGATTGCTGACTGCTGTTAATGGTGATTTAACACTTAAGTGTCTACATGGACAACTCATAATGAGGTCAGAGAACCAATCAGCAGAATAAGAAAATAAAATCCACCCACACATGCACAATGAAAAGGCATCTGATCTGCCATACAAGATTTTAAAAAGCTGCAGGAGGGCTGATGAGTGCCGTCCTTGAAATGGCGATAAACCAATCACAACTCACAGTTTTCTGAATTCACAATAACTATCAACATGCATGCAGAAAACATTTTTCATGCAATTTTTCATGCTCCTGAAGATCAGTGATGATGCTCCCCAGCTTGATCTGTTGTGGCAATTCAGGATACTACTAGTGTTGTCCTGGCCATAGTCACAGCATGTGGGGAAAGGGATGGATTTATAAGAATTCCGGCTGTACACCCTCCTGTGTGCTCATCCTCAAAACAGCAGACAGGGACTACTTCCTCATTGGAGAAAACAGGTCAGCTGAACAGCAAAGCTAATTTCATAAAAACACATTCCTTGTTTCATGTGGAAACACATTATTGGAAGGAAGGAGGGTTGTGTGGGAACAATACCAGCAGTCACCTCGAGAGGAGTAAATTCAATTGTCTTTTATAATTTATTTGGGATTACGCATTCGCATTGTAACATTGTTGCACACTGAGGAAGGCATACGCCGAAACGCGTCTGTGCACAAATAAAGGACTTTTGATGCAAGGTGCGCCCTTTTTCTGTTTAATTTGAAGTTTTCATTTGGGCCAGCACCCTTAAAAGTAATATTGAACCCTGAGTGAAGCCTGCTCCCTGCTACAATTTACTCTTTTATAATTTATAGACATGTTCAATTGCACACGCACACACACACACAATTTTTTTTTTTAAATGACTGTGACTGCAGCATAACCAGACTGGGCTACTTCTTTTCAGGGGGTCAGCTCTATGTTCCCACAACTCTTTGTTCCCACAGCTCTATGTTCCCACAGCCCTGTTCCCACATTTGTTTGGAATTTTTATTTTTCACAGAACTTTTGGAAATTAGGCCCTATGTTCCCACAGCCCTATGTTCCCACAACCCCATGGACATTTCTTAGGAAATTTGGGAAATTGGGCCCTATGTTCCCACAGCCCCATGCTCTCACATTACAAAGATTTAAAAAAAAATTAGACCCTATTTTCCCACAGCAATATGTTCCGATAAGGGCATGTTCACACCAACACAGGTAATATTTATCCAGTTAGCCCTTCTGTTCACATCAGAATGGAGGATTAAAACGATTCCAAAAATGTTTGCTGAGGTCGATTTCAAAAATGATCGTTGAGGTGGATGAACATACTGTAAAATCGTTGTGGAATGTGGATGCAAAACGTTCTGAAAACGAGAGTAGATGAAGATCGTTTTCATTGTGAATATGAATATAGGCAGCACAGCATAAAAGAGCCTTAACCCTTATCTTAAACCCCACTACCTGGAAGGCACCATTGAGGGCAAATAATACCAAAGAACGAATCTTGCTTGAACTTACATAGGAGGTTTACCGGGCAAGTGTGGGACTATGACTTTTCAAGAAAGAAAGGAAAAAAAACTCTTTGAAATGTGAGTATATAGGGCTGTGGGAATATAGGGCTGTGGGAACATAGACACACTCCCTTTTCAGACTGCACCCAGAGATGACTGGAGCACTCAGACTGTATTTTTTTAAATGTTCTTTATTTCGGTGCACTGGTTATGATGATTCTGTGGTCCTGGACTGTGATCACCTAAGAGGCTTGAGCTCAAAGTGACAACCTTCTTGACTGTGACTGCATCTTCATCAGAGATGATGGCTACATGGAAATGGCAGCTGTGTAAGTTACATGATTCAATGTGGAGGCAACAATAGCAATATAAATTCATTGTAGTGTTGACGTCATTGCTTAATAATGCCAAAAATTGTGAATACATGAGAAATGTTAAAAGATGGCCTCAGAAATAAAAATTAATCATAAATTAATCATATAGATTCTATGGAAGCTGACAGCGGACCTCGTATAATCTTTTTTAATTCACCTTGTTATCCCGAGAAAACAACATAATTAATTAGAGATATCCAGAAAACAACTGAGATTTCTAGCAGAGCTGCCTGTGTCACCCTGTGTCAGGAAGAGAGAATGTAACGGACATTACAGAACAGAAATGGATCAACCAGCAGAAGGCTAGCATGTTAGTGCTGCAAAGAGTTCTTTACACTCAGCGCTAGCTTGCTCTCTGGTGGTAGCTAAAGTGGCTGGCTGGCGATTCAATCTTTGCTCAAGTTAACCCCTGATCAAATTGCCTTATTAGGTGATCGATTATTCCAGACATTCTAAAGACAAGCGTTGCATCTATACAGAATGAGATATAGCCCCGCAGTCATCATACAAGCCTCTTAGTGTAGCTGAACGACCCATTTGTCAGCCGCTTATTCGAGATCATGAAAAAAAAAAAATTTGTTTTCTCAAGATCACTGAATAATTGTTGTGTTTTCTCGAGATCTCGAAATAAAGGCTTTGTTTTCTCTAGATCTCGAATTAATCATATTGTTATCTCGGGAATAACAAGGTGAATTAAAAAAAGTATTACAAAAAGGGCCGCTGTCGGCTTCCGTAAGATTCTCCTCATAAAAATGTTCCTTTTGGTAATATTTCATTCATGTATTTACAATAAGCCGAATTCTCCCAGGTTTGTTGTGCAAATGACTTACAACGCAATTTTTTTTTGCAAAATGCATGCAACTAAGCACACAACTAAGTGCTTTAGTTGGACTGAAGCACCTGACCCATTGTGCATGGATTCCTACTGAGTATGCAGGAAAAAAGCGTTAACTTTGTCATTGATTGAAATTTAAAGGTCCCATATTACGAAAAATCACCTTTTATGGCTTTTGAATGTGTTTCTTGGATCTATACTAGCCTGACATAGCCCGACCATAATACTGCTGTTCATCCGTATTCATGGTCTGGAGGTTCTTTAACCTGACACGATTATACTGCAGGGGAGAGGGCATTCACTTCTGGTTTGAAACGATTGGACAGCTTGTCTAATCAGCTTCGCTTATTGGCCGGTAGACTCTCTACCGATGTAAACACACCCCAGAGGACCGTGCCCAGACCATGATACGTATGAACATTTGTATTATGGGCGGGCTATGTCAGGCTAGATCTATACTGCCTCTACACACACTTTAAGTTGGATAAAAAGCCTCAATTGTTAAAATAGACAATTTACACTGTTAGTAACTGTTCAGCTGCTGTGTGCTTAAACCACCTGCATAGAATTGTCCTAACTACGTATGTCACAGGGTAAGCTGGGTGGGGTCCCACAACATTGGCAGCCACGTAAGCAGCTGAGGGCTATGAGAATGGATAATTGCAAAAAAAGAAAGAGAGAAGTTGGCAGTCACTTTGCAGCTGAGAACAATGGAAATGATCAATTGACTATTTAGGGGTGGTCTGTCATAGGCTACATGGGAAATACTCAATGTGGTGGCTGCAGCTGTCTAGTTACCTGGTGCACTCCCCATGAGAAACAACCCATTCTGAACATCAGAGCTAAAAAAGTTAGCTTCGAAAAAGCGTAATATGGGAACTTTAAAAGCTGAAACATTGTATGCTTGTGAAGATGAGATCTCTTCTACTTTCTGATGGCATGTATGGCTGTGCACAAATGTTAATCTGTATAACCTACATTTGGACTTTGCTCTAAAGGGACTTCCTTGTGGTGACACCAGAGGGCAGTCTTCTGGCATCAGTTTTTAAAAGCCACCTTGAACCCAAGTCGAGCCAAGCCACAACGCTTAGACTTTGGTTACAACTGAATTTGTGGAGACAACAGGATGCTCGTCATTGCCGTCCTGGGATGATTCTGCAATCGTGCAGCTGAAATTCAATAAATAATGATAATGTTTATTTGATTTCTTTTAATTGTTCCAATAGGAGGCAGATACTTGGTCAAGGAAATGAGGACAAACCACAACAAAAATAAATTAAAAATAAACAGGAATAAAACAACACACAAAGGAGGTATAGCTGCATCTGTTTCATCTAACTTCTGCAGTTGCTTAAAGGTATTATACAGAGCATTATACAGAGGAAACCATTAATGTTCAGGGTTAGCACTTGCCACTAGGCATACATGCAAACTCAAGAATGTTCAAGTTCAAGTTTATTTATAGGCCTATAGGACATTTTCATACATAGCTGTCATTCAATGTGCTCAAAAGGATAAAGAAAATAACAATAATAATAGTCTAAGCCTTTTACAAGAGTTTTTGTTTGAAAAGCCTTATTTTCTAAATGGGCACCAAGGTTTTTTCTCCCTTCTTTGTTTCCAAACAGAACAATCTCAGTCTTATCCTTAATAAATTGCAGAAAGTTCTGTTGCATCCACTTATTAAGCTTGTCAAGGCAAAGACACAGGGAGTCTAAAACACTAAAATCATTTGGTGACACAGCAAGATAGATTTGGGTGTCATCAACAAAACAATGATAGGGCAAGTTGTACTCCTCAAAGATGGCCAAGGGAAGGGGTCTAGGACCTTTTTCAGCCCAAGGACCCTTTTTTGACAAGGTTTTCTATAGAGACAAAGTAATCTCTGTTTCTAAATATGACAGGGACCATTTAAGAACATTCCCAGAGAATACAACATACAGTAGTTCTCTAGTCTGTGCAAGAGTATTTTGTGGTCAACTGTATCAAAAGCTGCACCAAGGTCTAAGTACCAGGACAGTTAATTTGCCTGTCTGTGTTGAGTTGAATTTAAAACCTTCACTAGAGCAGTTTCAGTGCTATGATGTTGTCGAAACCCTGACTGGAGGTTATCATAAAGGCCATTCATATTTAAGTACCTGTTAATTTGATTAGAGACTACTTTCTCAATAACCATGCCAATAAATGTAGGTTAGAAATTGCTCTGTTTTTAAGCACAGAGGAGTCAAGATTCCTCTTTTTCAAGAAGGGGTTTGATGACAGCTGTCTTTAAAGAGGTGGGGAAGACACCCTACAGAAGTGAAGTATTCACAATGTTAAGGACTTCCTCTGCCAAGTAGCTAAATACACTTTTGAAGAAACAAGTGGGTAATGTATCTAGACAGCAGGTGGATGACTTGAGCTGCATTAAAGTTCTTTCAAGAGTGTGGCTATCAATAGCTGTGAATTCAGACATGGAGTGTAGGCTGTAAGTCTGTGAAGAGATATTGATATATTATTGTAGCATGTTGGAGTTAATATTTACTCTAATGCTTTCAATTTTGAGTCGAAAAAAAGATGGGTAACGCTTTAATTTACAGCCCCTGAAGTACTGGATAAGTATTAGGTAAGAATGGTGTAACAAAAAAGTATCAAGGCATAAATTACTGAGTACTTACAGTGTAAGTTTGCTGGAATAACACATATTCACGCTTTATTTTACCACCCGTGAAGTACTAGGTAAGTACAGGTAAGAACAACGTAACAAAATAGAACTTTATGTGTAATATTGCCATAATTACAAAATGGGTATAGCCTAGATGCGCAGTATAGCCTACAGGAAATGCATGCGTTGATTCACTTCATTTTACAGCCCCCACATCCAATATTAGGGTGTAGTTACAAGTAGTTTTGGGGTATTTAGGTAATTCCACTGTAGCCTACCTAAGTGGTGTATAGTAGCATGCATAGTCAGAGACATGAGTTTGACAAAGATGTGTTTTATTTACAACATGTAAAATGAAACTAATAATTCCTTCGCATGAAATGAAACTAATAAATCCCTCGCATGAATAATCACTTGTGCAGATTATTCCACTCCAAATGGAACAAGACTATTTCTCTCAACTCGGGAGATTTTACCCTACATCATTCGCGGTTGTCTGTGAGCCTCTATATACAACCAAATTCCAAAATAGTTGGGACACTTTACAAATTGTGAATAAAAACAGAATGCAGTGATGTGGAAGTTTCAAATTTCAATATTTTACTCAGAATACAACATCAATGACATATCAAATGTTGAAACTGAGAAAATGTATAATTTAAAGGGAAAATAAGTTGATTTTCAATTTCATCTACACATCCCAAAATAGTTGGGACAAGGCCACATTTACCACTTTGTGGCATCCACTCTTCCTTTTAAAACAGTCTGCAAACGTTTGGGGACTGTGGACAGAAGTTGTGGAGAGAATGTTGTCCCATTCTTGTCTAATACAGGCTTCTAGTTGGTCAACTTAGTCTTTTTTGTCATGTATTCCTATGATGCACCAAAAGTTTTCTATGGGTGAAAGATCTGGACTGCAGACTTGATGGTGCCTTTCCAGATGCGTACGCTGGCCATGCCACATACACTCATGCATCTCCACACCATCAGAGATGCAGCCTTCTGAAATGAGCGCTAACAATAAGCAATAACAACTTGGGTTGTCCTTGTCCGGATGGTATGGCATCCCAGTTTTCTGAAAAGAACTTTGAATTTTGATTTGTCTGACCACAGAACAGTTTTCCACTTTGTCACAGTCCATTTTAAATGAGCCTTGGCCCAGAGAAAACGCCTGTGCTTCTGGATCATGTTTAGGAATGGCTTCTTTTTTGACCTATAGTTTTAGCTGGCTATGGCAAATGACACAGTGGATTTTGTTCACTGACAATGTTTTCTGGAAGTAGTCCTAAAGCCAGTTTGTGATTTCCATTACATTAGCATTCCTGTATGTGATGCAGTGCCATCTAAGGACCCAATGATCATGGGCATCCAGTATGGTTTTCCGGCCTTGACCCTTATGCACAGAGATTGTTCCAGATTCTCTGAATCTTTGGATGATGATGATATGCACTGTAGATGATTATACCTTCAAACTCTTTGCAATTTTTGTCTGAGAAACTCCTTTGTGATCTCGGACCACTACTTTTTGCTGCAACATTTGGGGAACTGGTGATCCTCTGCCCATCTTGACTTCTGAGACTCTTGGAGGCTCTTTTCATACCAAATCATGCTGCCAATTGACCAAATAAGTTGCAAATGGGTCCTTAAGCTGTCAACTTTTTTGGAATGTGTAGCTCTCATAAAATCCCAAAAGAGCCAATATTCGGCATAACATTTCAAAAAGTCTCACTTTCAACATTTGCCATGTTATCTATATTCTATTGTGAACAAAATATAGGTTTATGAGATTTGTAAATTATTGGATTCCATTTTTGTTAACAATTTATGTAGTGTCCCAACTTTTTTGGAATTCGGTTTGTACTAAGTGATCTCACATTAAAGGCAGCCATTTTAACTGAAAACCCATGCCTACTTGCAAAGAGATGGCTAGGCAACCTCCAATGTGTCAAATGTGCCTATACTGCTACACCAAAAATCATGGAATACCGCAGAAACCCTCTCTGGCTACACAGGCGTAACAGAACAAGGCAGGTTGTAGCTAGGGATGAAGACACTAAAAGGAAAGAAAATCAACTCTAGTAAAAGGGAGAGAAATCAAGTGTGGCTTATTAAAGAAAGCAGCCCTCACCTAAGCCAATGGGTAGTCAGGGCTGGGAAAGGAAGGGGGGGACAGGAAACATATTTTTGACTAGGCTCTGCAGGTTTGGTGAAAGAGGACCAAAAGTGCACTGCCAAGGTTAGCGACAGAGGAGGGGGAGACAAATAAAATTATTTCAGTTTTGGTGTAATTGCAAAAAGTTGCACGCCATCTAAGATTGTTCGCTCTGAATAAAGAGTAGTCAAGCAGTGGCTTCTTTTTCTTTTATAACAATGTTTTGCGGATTCCTGCAGTCTATCAGCACCTGAAAGAGAGGCTGTGCAAGGAAACTTGCAGTAGCCTACTCTAAATTTGCTCAGAAGAGTTTGTTTTAATCCTGGCTTTTTTAATATGTAACTGAATGTCTGAAAAACATGAACCAGTTTAACTAGTGTTGCATTGATAACATCACTGGAAAAAATTCTCATGAGAATTTCATGGGAAATGAAATTGTATGCATCACTGAATGGTGCTAACTATGCATAAACGGCTGACACACTTCCTGCCATGAATGCGTCCGTGTACTCTCCGAACACTTCCAATACATCTGCAAACATGGTCATAGGAACTAAGGTTGTATATACCAACACAGTAGCAACTTACATGGTACAAGGCGATTTTTGGGGAAAACCCATATATGAGCTACTACATAGTTCCTAGCCTGGCTAATAAGCAGACTGTTGACTCCGTCATACAGTCTGGAACAATGCAATTGAAAAATGTTTCCGTTTGGACAGGACGTATTCGCTCACCAGGCTCTCATGTCTCCATGCTTGTTCCAATTTATTTTGACATCGTAGTGGCAATAAGTCCTCAAAATCATGAATGTTTATGTCATGTACCAATTTTGTAAAGGTAATTCAAAAGTAGGGAGGAGAATAACGAACGCGTTCCTATGCTGTTGAAATATAAGCTGCTGTACTACAGGCAAGTTCAGAGACATCGCACTAAACAGTGTGCTGATTGGCAAAACCGTGGGGATGGCCAGACTACTGTACAGAGCTAAAATCAATTGAATGAATGAATGAATGAATGAATGAATGAATAGCATTTTATTGTCAGTTCCATTACATGTACAAGACATACAAGGAATTGAAATGGCGTTCCTCACTATCCCTGCAGTGAAATACACAGACATGGCATTCATTACGACCATGACAATGGCAAGGCATAGTGTACATTATGACAATGGCAATGAGCGGAAGTACGTAGGATGGCGTCACCAGGCTACATAGTTCCCATGAATATCTTACTTTGATGGTATAATTACTATATGTAACGGAGGCCAGCTAGCGTGGCTAGCTCGGTGGTAGTGTGTAAATCCTCATCACCCAATTCCATGGGCGCTTCTAACACGCTGAGTTGGAAGCTCGGGCTTTTAGCTCAGTTGGTTAGAGCGTTCCACTCCCACGCCGGGAGTTTGTAGCTTGCGGGGTGGCGGGTTCGAGACCCGTGTGCAGTGCGGACCGCCACCAGCTACATTGGTGCCGTGACCCGGATGGGAGTGAGGATTTGGAGGGTGAGTGTAACGGAGGCCAGCTAGCGTGGACCGCCACGGAGGCCAGCTAGCGCGGACCGCCACCAGCTACATATAGGCTAACATTCATTGTAGTACGGGAAAAGCACCCTACTTGTGGAAAAAGGTATGACCATATAACTTAAAGGAGAAGGTGTGAATCAGTCGATAACCCTGTTGTTCCATACAGGGCCTCTTCTAGGCATAGACGAACTAGGCGATTGCCTAGGGCACCAAATATCAGGGGGTATCACAATACATTTTTTCTTCAGTTATTCACTTCTATTTCTAGAAAAGACAGGTCAAAATTCAAATTTGGCCTAGGCAGCGCAAAGGCTATAACCGGCCCTGGTTCCATAGCCTACGTGACTTGGGACGAGTAATTACGAGAAACGAGAAGATGCACTGGTTAAAAAGACAAACTTGGAGTAATGTAGACATATAAAAGGGTATGGACTTTGTTAATAGATGAAAGAGAAATTCACCATCAAAATTCAAAATGTTTCGCGGCACCCCTTGACAAGCCTCGCGGCACCCACTTTGAGAACCCCTGATGTAGACATCTAAAAGGGTATGGACTTTGTTAATAGATGAAAGAGAAATTCACCATCAAAATTCAAAAATTTTCGCGGCACCCCTGGACAAGCCTCACGGCACCCACTTTGAGAACCCCTGCTGTAGCCTAATGCGATCTCGCTGTACAGCGCCATCTACCGTTCGGGAGAATAATGCCAAAGTGGCGTGTCAGTCGAATTTCATTGGCTGCCACGGGCAAACGCTTTGACATATGAGAGTTCCACGAATACTGCTTACTAGGCATGGTCTGTAGATCATGGGTGTCAAGTTTCATGACAATGGGACCAACTATGCTGCCAGGGTCAGTTTACTTTCACTTTTGGCAAAATTCAAAATGGCGGAAAATCTAATTAGACGGGAAATGACGCCATATGGTGCATTGGAATCATCTAGCTCCAAGGATTTCAATGATGCCAGATTAATGAAAATTGACCATACGGATCAAATGTTACGTGCATGAACGCAATTACGACTTTGATCAGTTGGTTGCGCTAGAGCGTGAGAGGTACCAGCATGCAACTTGGTGACATGAATCAAAGTCCAATCCTTTTTCAGTGTACCAGGTGTCATGGGTTTACGTCTTTCGGTTTGGCCCACAGATGGAATTTTTTTTTTCCGGAACGTCCCCATTCATTTCAATGGGAAAAGTTTGTGTCAAAAAACGTTAATAACGCAAAAGCGACAAGGCGTAGCAAAAAACTGTATACAAGCCATCATCTGCAATACAGGGCGGACAGATGAGAGGTGAAACGGTGTGCCTGCCTAGCTTGAATGCCTCGGGAGGAGTAGGGGGCCACAAAAATGGGTGAGGAAGAAAAGTACGTTTAAACGCAGGAAGAACAATAACTGTGCTTGCTTTTCAAGACCAACAGAATTTGTTTATGGTAAGACGCAAGTTTTACAGGAATTTTATCAATATTGTAATTACACATTAAGTTTAGGCCCCCCAAAGAAGAGAAAATGTAGTTGGGAATGAAGTTCCATAGTGACGTTGGATGCCTTAGAGAACGCTTAAAGGAAACATAGAATGGAAAACCACTTTTACATTGGTTTTGATGAATTAAGAGAGGTTGTGGATGGTCAAAAAGCTATCATGAACATAATGCATGTTTCTGCCCTCTTTCATATGGAAATCCTACATTTAGAAATAGCCATTAAATGATGGGCGAATTAGAACAAAGCCTACAAATTATGTCAAATAGCACAAAGCCATTGCAGTTCAATTAAGGTGGCCAGAATGAGGCGTTGTTTAGGCAAAAAAGCCATTTTAATACACATCTTAAATATGAGGTGTTAACTAGGCTTGTAAAATATCACTTGATCTTTTTGACAAAATACAATTGAATATATCGTATTTTAACATCAGAGAACAAGGAACAATACTCAATTAATCCATTCTATGTCATCTTTAACCCAGTTTATTAAACACATTGTTCAACATAGAAAAATCTAGAAAGTTAAGACCACCCTTACAGTAGGCCTACAGTTTTTTTTTTTTTTTTACAAAATGAGTATGATTTTTCCAGACAAAATCATATAAAATTTTGTCTATAGCTTTACATGTTTGTGCATCTACGCTCAATGAAAGAGCATGGTCGTGCAGCAGGTATGAAGAGTTCGTGCAAACCTGTGATGTCAACAACGGTGCGTGCACGAGCAGACACATCAGGTATGTTCCCAGATTTAGTAGGCCTAATGTCTCTTGTAAAGTGAGGTAAACAAAGTCTTAATGCAAAAGTTTAAAAATTTGAATGTAGACGGCAAATCTACTGCTGAGTGACATGTGATGGAAGCCTAGGTGAAGTTATCGTCACAATTTTGAGAGCTCTGTCAGTGTTCATGTTTAAACAAATTTTTTTTGCCTTCTTGTGCATTTACTTCTACTAAAGTATTTTTTGGTATATGTACTTCACAGAAGTAGGACTTCCGGATTCATACAACACTTAGGCTATGACCTGTGTGCGGGAGTGGACCTTTTACCTACCGGTGCCATTTGAGTTGGCCTGTTGTCAAGACTGGGTGGTGTACTGTATGTGGCTGATTCCTTCACAGAAACATCTGTTATGCTGTTGATAAAGTTTGGTTGGATATTACTGTCCAAATTCATCAAATTAAGTGGTATACCGCTGATTGGGAAATGAACAATATTCTGTCAGGAATGTTTCCATTACTGAGTGAACAGTAAAACAACACAAGGTGTTGTTGGTAAGCGATAACATTTGACATTTCACAGCAGTATTTATTACAGTAGTGAAGTGAAAAAACAGGAAGTAACTAATTTACATGTATGGCAGCCTCAAATATTATCAACCATACCTTCAAGGTGGGCCAAACATCTTTATACAGGCTGTTTAAGTCATTATGTGTTCATAGAGAAACACAAAAAAATCAATTAAAATGTGTCATATTAAAATAAGAAAATTGGATAATTCCAATTGATATATACATTTTTATTTGGAAGTAATTAACATTAGGCTACTTCTTGTTTTAGCCTAATTTTTTCCCTTTTGACTTATGCCATTTAGCTTGTGATGTTACTGACTGCTCACCTATTTGCATGATTGGGACATCATTTGTGACATTCATGGCTTTTTCATGTTTCACACCACAATGCTAAAGTGTTCACAAGAGTTAGTTTTAATCCAGGTTCTTTCAATATTATCTGGAAAAACGAACAAGAACCAGTTTAACTTGTGTTGCATTGATAACATCACTGGAAATGCTTGCAAGACAAACCTTTCTACAATATAACATAATATAACGTTTCATGGGAAATGCAGTTGTATGCATCACTGATTGAAAGGAATGCATGTCATGAATGTAGATGAGGAAGGAGTCACACTATGTCTGTGCTGAGGCTCTCAAATTTCATTGACCATGAGACAGGCAATTGATTGGTATCTCATGCGCTCACACTACACATAGTTATCCTCATGCTAACTTTTCACCTTGAATTTCGCCTAAATAGCTTTTAGTTACCGGTAGTTTATTCGTTTTAGCTCAAATGGTAAAACATTAAACCTGTAGCGGCCATATGCCTTGACTTGACCCTTACTTTTAATTTGGGTGGGAGTCACGTGAGCGCAGGGTGTGGGAATCAATTATCTAATATAGGCACCTGGGCATGGGTAGTGGTGTAGTGGAGAGGGGCTCAGTAGCGAGAGCACTTTTTTCATTGACCGCATTTGAATGCGTTTTGTATCGTTTATTTTCCCGCTTACTGTCCCACTGGCACTGGTGTTGTATCAGTATTTTGGATTATGTTTTTACTATGAACTTTGGATGATTTTAATTTTGCTAATAAATGAAGAACACGAACAAGATTGTTTGCGCGTCAGCGTCTCACTGTGCTTCCCGGTGGCCTTGGTTGTAGCCACCGCATCAAAACCCCATTCCCTGAATCAAGTTCTCAAATCCCTGAATACATCTCAACTCAATCACTGATTTAACACCATAGATTAGCCTACTTTCAGACAGGGCAATATGAGAAACTCTACGATAAAGGTCACTAACAAGCTTTTCTCAGTGCTTTTTGGCATAGAATACTGTGGACATTTTTGTAGCCTATTGTATATAGTCAATGTGATAATTTGCATATTTTGTCAATTTGGGGTACATTTAGCATATTTGGGCACATAATCACACATTTTTCGTCGGCAAACGTTGCTGCCCATTGGTGTGGGACTACTAGGAGTAGACCGGGTGCTGGAGCGGCTGGTAAAGGCCATAAATGCTCTGTGCTGATTGATGCCGTTCTAAGCAGTGTATCCTTCTGGGTAATGCTTCAGATTATAGCCTGTGAATTAGCACGTAGACACTACACGAAGCTCATTTACGTCCCATACCCCACGGGGAGCTGCTTACCAGCTTGTTTGGACATACAAACTTAAACGTCTTACCGCATACATTTAGATTACAGGGCACTAGATGGCAGGGTTAATGAATATCCCCTAGACTAACAAGCTAATTGTTTGTTTGCACCCCCCGAATCTGGCCTCCCTGTAATGTAAGGTATTACATGGTAATTAATATAGGTGAAAAGGATGGTAACTAGAAATTATATGTTAATTACACTTAATTATTATTACCATGAAACAATTTTGTTTTAATGGGAAATTACTACTGAATTATGGTGGTAATTAGCCTACAAAAATATTACCCAATAACCACGTAAAAAGAGAGAAATTATGACCCTCTTACCTAGTAGTTTCATCGAGTATTTCAACTATTTATCATGTAATTATGCTGTTTTGGCTGGTAATAACTTTTCTTAAAATAGTGTGTTTACCAGGAAAGAACACAGTTGTATGTCCTTTAAGCACTATACCCATTTATCAGGCATGGGTTTATTCAGTACTTACCTGGTAACAAGAGCTAGGGTAGGGAGGTAGGGATTTTTTAAAAAAAAAAAATATTTTAATTAATTAATTAATTTATTTTTTGTTTCTCCCCGCAAGGGGTGATTTTTTTTTCTTTTTTTCTATAAAGCGGCTATTTTTTTGCATAATGTAGACTACCTACATAAACCAGCTTAAATGTCCCTGCATGTTACTCACACACACTAAAATAAATGGCACCACTAACAAGCGAAACAAGCTGCTGAGCGGTGGTGGACACCCCATCATTGGGGATGTTTGTCCATTTTACAGCTCTCTCATCTTTGCTGGCTGCTGATACAAATGTACAAGGGCACGGTTTGACTTCTTGATGCACATTTTCAAATTATATTAAATCTCACAATTTTGGTTGGCACGCTAGTCTAAATCAGTCCAAGGCCCTGTTTTTCAAACTCACCAAGTGCTGTAAGGTAGGCAAAAGAATAAGAAAATTTGATAGAACATAGACCGAGCAGTGAAACGGCAACTCATACTGCTAGCAAGTGAATGGAGCATAACAAATAACTTTCAGTTACATTCAGTCAGCATTAGTAATCGCTTTGGTCTAGGGAGCATCAGATTTTCTTTTTCTTTTTCTTAAAGGAATATTCCACCTTTTAATGAAATTGGGATACTCACAGTCTTACCTGGAGTTACATATCTGAGTAAAAGCATTTTGGTCTAAGTGTATGCGTTTTCCTATAGTCTGGCAACCCCAATTTTAGCTTTAGTTTAGGCATAGGTGTTGGAATGAAATGTTGCCAATGAGTTGCTATCTGGCTACTTTACATTTCATATCAACTCGTTGGTAACATTACATTCCAGTGCCAATGCTAAAGCTAAGAAAAGGTAAGATTACTTTTGCCAGACTAGAAAAATGCATGCACTGACATATTTTACTGACATATACAGTATATGTCCAGGTAAAGGGGTGAATAATCAATTTTCTGCATTATTACCAGGTAAAAGCTAACTATTTTCCAGGTAAATATGACGCTGACCTCTCACTGCCCTCATCAAGGTTAATGTGATATCACTGTCCACATCGCTGGCCCCTAGATCATCCTCACATTCCTCTCTTGACAGAGATGAATCTGCCCCGTTACCTCTACCATAGGAAAAGCTGGCTTGCATGTTATAATGAGACTAAAATATGTTAGATTTCATGACAGATTCTGCTTGATCTGAAAGTGTTGCTAAGGGGTCCTCTTTACCAGCAAACTGCTCTGGCCTTGAACAGCTGTTCGGAGTTTTCCAAAAAGATCCAACAGACATCTGTACAGAACACTGAACAGCCTTGCTTGTGTTACTGTGAAGCTTTTAACATAACCTTTCTTTGGTGCAGCATCCTTCATAGTTTTTCCAGCTTTCGCCCTTTATTGTGGCTTTAGGCTTCGGGTGTGAACTAGACCAGACCAGGTCCCCAACTGCAAATTGTACTTCTTTGTGCTGTTCTTATTATACCTTGCTTGTCTGTTCTTAGCTACACCAACACACCTTTCAGCTTGTTTGAAAAATGGTGTGTGCTTGTGTAGTGATATGGAGTGCTAGTGATTTATGTATGTTGTGTCCAACACAGCAGTATGTTGTGTCCAACACATTGAGTAGGATGGAGTCGGCCTTCTGGTTTGGGGTTTGCCGGTTTGTTCTGCTGGCATCTCTGACAGGCATGGACATGATTACAAACGTTTTTCCGCATGTCAGGCCACCAGGCAACCTGCTGGATCCTAAACAGTATCTTGATCCTTCCCAAATCCCCTCGACATGGGCGGTCATGGTAGTAATGTTGCAAAATGTTGCATGTTGTTTATGTAGTGTTTTTGCCCTGCACCTTGGTAAGCTGGGATATGCACACAACCAGTGTGACTCTACGGTCATGGTAGTAGGCCAGGAACTTGGTCACCAGTGCAGTAGGGATGACCATCTGGTTGTTGAAGCCACCGTATTTGGATCGAACACCCCGTTAGAGCATCCCCTGGTGGAGCTGGTAATTAATGCGTCCAGGCCCAGAGATGGTCTGCATCAGCTCTAGAGTGAACTTGCACTTGAAACGTAACAGGTTCTACCCCCCCGCCCCACGGACAGTTCATGTACATTTAAAGGCATCTTATCCTAATATCCCAATGATTTACAAGTTTAACATGGCAACATAATGAAATAATAATCAATTTACACATTCTTGAACATTTAGCCATGTAAAAAGGTACACTTATTGGTAGGGTTGCCAACCGTCCTGCATTGGACGGGACATCCCGTTTTTGAGGTATTTTTAATTTGTCTCGCCAGGGACAGATCCTGCCCCGCATTCCAATGTTGTGGTCCAAATTGCGTTATTGCTGTGAGAAGCACTATTGCCTCGACTCGAGGTCATCTCCAGTTTAAAGTCATTAAATGTAAAAGGCTGCCATATCCTGAATTTTCAAGCTATATTGACGAAATGGGTATCAAATGAAACTATAGAGGTTGGCCAGTGGACACAGATTAAATATTCGACTATGATAGCAGATGGCTTTAAAAACCTTCCAAAACAGGACAGACCTCAGACTAAAGAAGGGGAGCTTTTCTGCCTCACTCCTGCCTTTGTTAGTGATTGTTCTCTCTTTCTTCTGTTATGAGACATTGCAGAGAGTTCTTAGGGTTTTTAAATGAACAATTAAGCAAGTATCAGAGTTTTACAGCTATAAACACTATGTTTACACACAGATTATGACATTGCCATTATAAATAGGCTGTATGGCCTGATGAATTATTTGGCTTTTAATCATCATCAACTCTTTATTTTTTATTTCAGACACCATACCAGGATCCATAGCATACAAAATGTAAAATATTATATTTTTTTGTTATTTCACATTAAGTTACTTATAAATATACTTTAATTGGTCTATTCAGTTAACCCTTTATGAATTTGTAGCCCTACATTTGAAGACCTTATATAGGCAATTTGGCTTTGGGTGCTAAGGTACTGTACATGTGTAGGGCCTGTACCAGTACTTGTCCCGCATCCTGAACAAAGTGTCCCTCATTTGAATGTGAGAAAGTTGGCAAGCCTACTTATTGGCGTCCTTTGCAATGTGTGCAATCATGTTTGGACTTAAATAAACCCCGATGTTGGTGTAAAATGTACTCCTGTAGAGTCTAATGTACACCGTCCAATTTGCTGTGCACACTGTCAAGATCACCCGGGCAGGTATGTGCAGAGAAGGGGTGCTAAGGGGACTCAAGCCCCTGCCCTTTTCACCTTTGATGTCAAAAGTGCCCTTCTGACAGGGCCTGACTATTTTATATTTGTAACAGTAAGGACAGTTCAGACTTGAACATTCACTAACTGTCTCACTAATTTTTTTATGAAATTAGCCATTTCAAAGTACAATTTCTTTCTTTGATATTGATAAAATCTTATCAATACCCATCCCTAGCTGTCAACAACTGAAGTCAATGCCTTGATTGTGTGTTCAACCTCCCTGAGCCAGTGATGTTCACAAGTCATTTTTTCCAAGTCAAATCTCAAATCTTTGTACTCAAGTCCAAGTCAAGTCTCAAGTTCTGAGGGGCAATTCCAAGTCAAGTCTCGAGCCTCCCAAGTCCATGTCAAGTCTCAAATGACTGAAATTATTGTTTTCTGAGGGTTTCTGCATAACGCACACAATCTGCTATTGACAAATCAGCTGTAATGTTAGACCTGAGAAAATTTAGAATGCAGTTGCAGAGTTACATTGCACATAAGAGGATATATTGTGCCTACGCTTTCCCATAACAAAACATCGGAAAAACCGAAATAATGAAATGAACACTTCCGTGAAATGAACATTGTTCACGAGTCACATGGCTCAAGTCCGAATCAAGTCTCAAGTCATTGAGGGCAAGTCCAAGTCAAGTCTGAAGACTCCAGAATGAGCGACTTAAGTCCAAGTCTCGAGTCCAAGTCCCCATCACTGCCCTGAGATCCTCAAGGAGATTATCTGAGTCTGCTGGATTAATTCTGGCTGATTCATTCTGTCACAACCGTGAGGCCACTCCAGGAAGTTTGAACCCAAATGCAGACTCACATGCAAAATGAAAAAGGTAACAGGAAGACAAAGACAATGAAAACAAAAACTGAAGAGCTCAGTGAATTTCACATTAAAAAATCTCCTTAAACTCCCAAACAAAAACTTCACTTCAAGGAAGCCAGGCTAACAAGGCTAGACAAAGTCTGACAAACAAAGGCAAGGCTAGGCAGTTTTATTTGTATAGTGCATTTCATACACAGCGGCAACTCAATGTGCTTCACAGATTAAAAACAGAAGAGGGCTTCGCCAAGAGATGCTGATTTTGTCATCTTCACTTCCATTCTTTGGCAGCCATCCCTGCAGTGTTTCCTCCTATAAGGCACAAGACCATCCAAATGTGTAGGCTGATTTTACTTTTACAGAATATAATAGACAAAGAACAGATTGATGTGATGCATTTTGTTCTTACTTGATATGTGCCAAGTTTTTTTCACAAGTTTCCTGATAAAATGGTCCAAGATCAGTTCTTGTTTTTTTTTCATGGTAGATGTGATCTTGTGGTAGCGATCCATACAGATATCCTGCAGCCCCACCAACACCCAGCAGTGCAACAGGACGCAGTATCACTGTCACCTTTAAGGTAGCCTGCAATATAAGGACAATATTTTTACAACTGATATCAGCAAAACTTAGTTGAAATCCCACACGCTTTTCCCTGAACCAAAATTTTAGGGTTTTAATGAATTTTCGGAAATAATTTTTGTTACATTTTGTTTTTCAGTGGATTTACACTTGGGTGGCCTTAGTTTGATAAGCTAACCCTATTATCACTTAACGGAATACTCCACCTTTTTATGAAAGTGGGTTTTTAACCCCTTGACTAGGAGCTACATAGAGTATTTGTGTAGAAGCACTTTGGTCTAAGTGCATGCATTTCTCTAGCCTACAACTCTAGACACACTCTAGCAGTAGCAAATTGAATTTGCTCTGCAAATACGTCTAGTGATGAGCCATAGGTCGATTGTGTCTGGGCTTAATCTGAGCTGTTCACGCTCTAGGTTGTATTTAGACATTGTGGTGTTTACCCAATCACAATGTTAAATCTGGACAGGGAGTTACGTTAGGTTCAGACTGTACATGTCCATTGATTTTGATTGGTTGACGGATCCGTCTCTACCTGAAAAGTTGAAAATTTTTCAACTTTTTGACGGACACAACGGAGCAGTTGGGAAGGATGGACTCACAATGCATTTCACGAAAGCTCCATTCAAATTCAATGAGATCCGTCGACGGATGAGTACTGTCTGAAACAGCCGTTAACGGGCTGGCTTAGCGTTGTTTGAATAACTTGTTATTGTTAGTTGCTAGTTGCGCTGATTAATTTTAGACGTTTTACCAAGGGGTCTATCACTCGTCGCCAGACTGTACATTCATGCGATAGTCTGGTTTGTCAGGCTAGCATTTTTCTGGTCTGGGAACCTCAATTTTAGCCCGTTTTAGCTTTAGCTTGGCTTAGGTGCAGGTATGTAAAGTAGCCAGATAGAAACTCATTTGCAACATTATATTCCAGCTAAAATTTGGGTTGCCGTACTAGGAAAATGCATGCACTGACACCAAAATGCTTTTACCCGCATATGTAACTCCAAGTACTGTAAGACGGTGAATAACCCAATTTCATTGAAAGGTGGAATATTCCTTTAATTTGTGCATTATTTTAGGGGCTAGGCTAGGCCATTTAACTCTCAATGAGGCAGTTGTTTTAGGAAAACCCCTATGGAAGGGCACCAAGGGCATCAACTACATACAGTACTGTAAAGTATAAATTATTCAATTGAATAGAGATGTTTTAGGCAAAAATAGCCTATTAGATAATAATCAGAATCAGATCTATTAGCCAAGTATATTAAAGCTGTATTCGGCAAGTCTGTGTACTTCCGAGACTTTGGGAAATTGATTTTTTGTGAATGCGGGAGGTTTTACATCACTCACAGCACAGGCATCCGTGAGGCAAATCCGAAATGTCTGTTTGTGCACTTATAAGACATGCAAAACTTGATGAAACCTGCCTTATCATGGCCTACTGGGGGAACCTGTTTGGTGTCTTCTGATAATAGAGATTGCTAATGTGAGGTATTGCACGAAGAGCATTTGGGGAAGTCACGGCCGACAAGCATATTTACAATTGGGCTGCACACAGACAGCGGGCAGAGAAAATGCCATACTGGTCATAAACGTTTTTATTCCATTCTTAGTGAGAAATTGCGTATTTTCTTTCATAATTTTCCTGCAGTCAGTCTATAGATTACAGGCGGAAATCCACATTCTGTCTTTTCGTGGTCTGAAAACTCTAACTGTCCTCTGTGGAAGTGAGTTTTGGTACTGGCCAACTATACCAGCCCATGTTTACCTGCCTGACATAGGCCTACCCATAATTATATACTTTTTGAAGGCATTTTTGCCCAATTTGTCATGGATCTGAGCAACCTCCGCCAAGGAGTTATAATCCTCATAGCTAGATACAGTTCCTATCAAGTTTTATTTGCCTTCTTGTTGTGCTAGTTGATATTACTATGCAGAAAAATAGTTCCAGTATGTTCAAAATTCTAAACATGTACTAAAACAAAGTACAAAATATGTAAAACATCACAGAAGCTGTATTTTGCCACTATAATTGTTTTGGAACATCAACGGACACCACTAACCACTCAGTGAGCTGCACATGTTTTAAAAGAAAGTCTTATGGTTGTTTTAAGGACATTATTGGACATGCACATACTTTAGCAAGACATTCTGAAGCAGACGGGGAGGATTCTATGAGCCAAATATCAGAGACAGGACTAATCATTATAAATTTTTTTGTCAATCATTGTGTTTCATCCTTGACACTGCAGTAAATGGGTTAAACATGAAAAAAAAAAAACTTCTCTCTTAACTATAGACTGGCTGTCGAGCAGAGCCTAAAAGTGAAAGTGATACTAATGTCAGACTAGCAGGCGTGCCCATACAAAATGTGGTGCCATAAAAACGTTGACGTTCTTATTGAAATGCTCAGACTGCAAAGAGCACTTTACAGTAGCTCATGTTTGTAGATATTGTTTTTAGATCACTATACAAATATCCATATTTACCAAGGTGATTTTATGGATGTAGCAATTAATTAGCTAAGGACTATTTGCTTTTTGAGGGACTTAAAGGAACAACATTCAGGTGAGTTTATTTGGGGAACATTTCTTTGTTTGTTTGTTTGCTTGTTTGTTTTTCAGGATTGGAGCATAGTATTCAAAGGAAATAAGAACAAATACTGTCTTGAGGTAATTCAGCATTTGGTAATTATTTGGCACTTGTTGAAATTTTCCATTATTTTCTTAAGAGGTTTGTAAATGTGTTCTTAAGGAACTTCTTAAGAACAATCTACACCGGATTTATAACTTGTTTTCAAGCAGCAAAAGAGTTTTTGAGGAACTTGCCAATCATACATGCTGTTTTAATAACAAGCCCAACACATATGTAAATGGACTTTAAATACACTGATCAATTACTAAACAAGGCTGGATTTTTTTATCAAACATGACTTTTTTGCCATAAGGATAGCTTCTTATTAGATGGGCCAATGCTAGGCAGGGCCTCAGTCACATGCACTTCTGTGCATTGTGCAACTGAGCAAAGAAGCCCCGCTTTAGGCTTTCAACGCCATCTGGTGGAATAATGTATAATTGCAATCTCAATATTCAAAGAAGCCCTGCTTTAGGTTTTCAACCCCATCGGGTGGTAGCCTGACATGTCAGACTATATCATAAGAATGTATAGTCTGAAGACCACTGATAGACTGTACCTCAGTGGAGGGGCGGGTGATTGCGTTGTCTTTCAAACTGCCTCTCCACGTAATAGGCTAGCGTTCCGGCCAGTGGTACCAGCTGGTATATCAAACTTTTCCCGTAGCCCGTCGGTAACACGGCAAAGACATCTTTTTCAGAACAAAAAACTTCAGTGCACTTTCTTGTTTCACTTTCAAAGAAAATGACAAGCGCAATTCGTCCAAAACTAAAGCCAAAGACGATTCTGCTCTGGTTTGAGCAGGGCTGTCGCCATCGTACAAAGCCCGCCTTACGATTTCCTGTACACATACCGCGCTGTGATTGGTTATCCGCCGCCAGAGGAAGAATACAACGGGTTTCTATCAGTGGCCTCTAGACGTATGCTCCGTGCAAATTCAAATTTGCTACCGCTAGGGGTATGTCTAGAGTTCTAGGCTAATCGGGTGGCATAGGCCTACTGCAAACTGCAGTCTGACCTCGTGTCCAGCCAGAATTGTATTGAGATTCGTAAAAATGGTATTGGTATTGTTCTACATTGCAAAAAGTATCCTTCCAAATATGTCAAAATATTTACTTTATGTCTTTGTTGGTTTGTTTGTCCATCAACGATATCATCTGAATGTATATATATATATGAATGTATATATATTCACTTTCCTGAAATCCGTTTCCCAAAAGCATAGTTGCTAACCAGTTAGCAACGTATTTGGCTATGGGAAATTGCATTGCAACCAACAATGTTGCTAACCTAGTTAGCAACTATGCTTTTGTAAAACGGACGGCTGGGCCTTAGTATCTTAGCTTTGTTTGGCCCCGTTTTGCTTCGGTTGGCCTCGGTATTTTAGCATTAGTCTGTCTTAAGTGGAACTTTTGTTGGCCCTCAATTTTTTAGCTGTTATCTGCCTCAGTGTCAGATTTAGTATAGGCCTCAGTAACTTAGCTATGACTGTCCTCTGTATTTTATCTTGGCCTTTGTAGCTTAGCTTGGCTCGGTAACCTAGCTTGATAGCATATTGGTTGATACTGTTCATAACACATTCCAACTGACTATTAAGTTCTCTGAGTATTGTGTATTTGCAGTTTAATTCTGCTTGGCTATGTTTAGTAATATAACCTATGAAATATTGACATAAATGTCAGAAAATTTGGAAAAGAACTTGTCTGAGTGCTAGCTCCTCTGACTGTTGACGCACATGCACGTGTGGCTAATGTTTTGGTCGGTCTTTTCAAATGCTTGTAATAAATGTTATTTCAGGGATTGTTCTCTTTTTAAAGTTTCCTAGTTATTTGTCTCACACTTGCCTCAAATTAAACTTTACATCTATTTGTCAGCAAGTTTAAGACTGCTTAGTCTTGAACTACGAAATACAAGACGCAATACAAGACGATGGCACGCAAACATGTGTCATAAACTCCCTTCAGTACACATTTCATAAAATACAACTAAACGAAAACTGTATATATTTATATACATATATTAATAGCAAATAATAGCAAAATTGTAGGACTGACCTTAACGATGATATTGATCATGTCAACTTCACCACGCTGCTGCCACGGAAAGAGAGTGGTCAGGTACGGAAGAGTGAGTTTGCTTAAAGGAGGGTTGCTTAAAGGAGCCGTGTGTAGAATTGTGGCCAAAATTGGTATTACAATAATTTTCAAAATATTTTGCTGTCTCCATCTTTCAAAAGCAACTCCAATACAATGTCCCTTTAATTATGTTCAATGTGTCGTACACAAATGTGGTCGTACACAACATGGTTCCGCCCTTGTTTCCATTAACTGAGGTAGATGCTTCCATCCCAGTGTTTCATGGCAAAACCATCCTTACCAGATATCAAAAGCACTAGATGGACTAGACATCATACTTGTTCTGATACTTTTGGGAGACCCTGTGTTGTCTCCCGAGACCAAATTTTTTTCACAGTGTATTTAGGGGTGAGACAGCTAGCGAATCAAGGGGTGATGTCTGCGATTTGAGATAAAAGTGAAATTGCTCTGAAAATCATGCAGGAACTCCTGTTGCACCTCTAACCTCTATTGCAGTGGTTCTCAAAGTGTGGTCCAGGGACCACTGGTGGTCCGCGAGCAAGCTCAAGTGGTCCGCGAGTTGAATTTATTATATGAAGGCCATAGATTAGTTGTTCACTGAATATAAGAGGCAGACCTGTAATTTCTTTCTGCCTCTGAAGTGCCTACTCTATAAATGACTTGGTTAAAGGGTAGCAGCATGTGACTTGGCGAGGGGGCGCAAGGGCAGGTGGTCCCTGAAAAACAGTGCTCTATTGACACTAGAACTGCACAGGTTTCTACTGAAATCCTCTCCCACTACATCATGTTGACATCTCAAGATGTGCCCCAAGTCCTAAAATAGTTTTAAGTACTTGGCAAGTCAATCACCTTTATCTTCAGCTTTTTCAGCAAGTCAGTTGTCATCTTGAAGCCATGAAAAGATATGGCAGAATATTTAACAAAATTGTGAGGGGTGTACTCAGTTCAGAGATGTAATTCCTTTGTGGATGAAACTTGTTAATAGCGGGGGTTTTTCTAACTTTTCTGCAAGTTTTCTTCATTTTTGATTATATTCTTTAATATTTGCTGGCGTTGAATATGCAAATTAGCATAATCAAAATTAGTGTAAAAGAGAATGGTTTAACAGGTGCATTATGATCCAAACTGCTCTGCCCTTCTCTCTCGTCACAAAGACTGTTAGTTTTATTTATTAATGTTTCTGACCATTTTAAGAATGTGCTTAAATAGTAACTGTAACAGTGCTCTTTGTTCTCTTCATCAGATCATGCACAGCAACACTAACATTATTATAACGGGGCAGAGACAGTCCCACAGTTTCAGTCACACTCAGTGGAGCCCAGACTGAACCCCAAAATCAGCTATGGACTTCAGAGAGACGGGGAGGTCCAGCCAGCATCCTTCTTCTATGTCATGTTCTCTCTGCTTTCTGTCCCTCTCCCTCTCTAGCCTATACCCCACCTCCACCTTATCACATCCTCTCTCTCATGTCTCTCACCACAGTTTCCACTCTCTCTTGCTTTCCACAGCTGTAATTCTCAGATAGACGGTGGTTAGAAGAAGGCAATAAAGAGAGAGGCTTTGTTGATGTGTGTCATGGTGCTTTGTTTGTGTTTATGGTTACATAACCCTTAAATGTATTTGCTACCTTCAACTTCATACATGCCTTTCATGATACATCCTCAGGATGTGGTATATAGGCTACAAAACATGGATACAGAACATGTTTTTCCACATCCAAACCCCCTACTTAATTCAGAGCCTGAGTGAAATTGGGTGCATTTCTCATACTAAATTGCCTATGGAATCCACAATCTCAACAAAGGAGACATAGAATGGAAAACCACTTTTACATTGCCTTTGATGAATTCCAATAGGCTGTGCATGGTTAAAGAGCCATCATGAGCATGAGACATAGTTCTGCCCTTCTTCATGGAAATCTTGAATTTAGAAATAGCCACTAAACATGGGTGAATTAGAACAAAGCCTACAAGTGGTGTCAAATAGCGCAAAGCCGTTGCAGTTCAATTAAGGTTGCCAGCGGGGGCGTTGTTTAGGCAAAAGGTAATTTCAATACACATCCTAAATATGAAGTTTCAATTAGGCTTGTAAAATATCACCTGATCTTATTTTTGACAAATTACAATAGAATATATTGCATTTTAACATTGGAGAACAAGGTAGCCTACAATACACAGCTAATTCATTCTATGTCCCCTAATAATTTTTTTGAAAGCAGAGGACTTCAGGATCTCGGTAAGCATAAATTGAGACAGGTTCTACCCCCCCTCCTCCCTTTAATAGACCCACTTATAGATAAATTGGTCCTGGTGACTTTGGCGTAGAGCAATGCATGTGGATCTGAGGCATTAAAAGTAAAAAAAAAAAAAAAAAACTATACCCCCTAATATACCTTCTCTGAAAGCTTGCACTCACAGGGCGTCATATCATATAAATCGAGACTGGTCCCACCCTCTTCATCTCTTCACTATCCATGTATATGGGCACAGTGTGGGCTAACTCAATACGATAGCTCATTTGCATATTAAAATACATTTTCAGGAAAACAAACAAACAAAAATGCTACTTTTCTTGGGTACTTTCATTGTACAAAGTTTTATTTCGATGGGATTAAAGGGAAAAAATAGCCATAGACCTATGCTGGCCTATATTGATAGACACCTCGGACTGATGAGAATTTAACATATTTCCTCAACTAGGATTTCTTAGGACTTTTAGTATGTTGTTCAGGACACCTCAGAAAAAGGATCTAAGATGAAAAAAATCTTTTATAATTACTTCTATTTTTGGCCCCAAACTCAATTGATAGAGTGCGCACAACTTTTCCCTTTAACGTGGAAAATATATATGTTCCACTCCATCTACATTGGAAGACTTTTAGTATATGATTTAGGGTTAGGACCAATAAAAACTATGAGCCGTTTCTGTTGCTATTTTTTGTCTTTTTACACTAGATTGACTTAACTAGATGCCAGATTCCAGTGATCTGAAAGCTAATGCATGTGTTAGTACAATGTAACAAGATGAATCATAAAGAGATGTTTTAATGCCGCAGTTTCCTTACCAAAGCCTACAAAGACCCTCACATCTTCATACACATACCAGTCTTGACCTGGCGGGAGGTGTTTTACAACGGCTCTGAGCCATGCATGGTTGTAGGAGTCAGGTCAATAGAGCCTCAATCTCCCACCTGCCTCCTCCAGCCAGCTGCATGGCACTATGGCTGTGCATCTGTCCTCAAACTCAACGAACTTCCACATCAGTGCCATCTGATAATAAGGTGAATGAATGAAACACTTGAATTAGAACAGTAGTCCTGATGTGTTTTGAATGTGTGAAAAATAACCCTTAGACATATTTCCAGACAGAATTTCCTGTATTACAATTAAGCAATATCACATGAGTGGAAGTGGTGTTGTTAAGTGGATATTGCCACAGCTTTGGTTCGGCCACAGACACAAAGCCTAGAGATCAACTGTACTCACCAGTCACTATTGGTTTAGCAGGGCCGGATTAACGTATGGTTTTTATGGGTGGGGGCCCAGGGTCCATCAATTTCAAGGGGCCCTTTCTGCCCCAGCATTACTTAAGACGAAAGTTAATATTGAACAATTATTTATTCTCCTAAAGTTGTCTGAAATATGAGCATAAAGGAACATGTGAATGTGAGAATGCAACCTCAGCATGGGAGATAAGATGCGTCTTCCCATCTGAGTGAGTTCCCCCCTCCCAAATGAGTTGGTTTGGTCCGATCGTCTTTTTGGAGCGGTAGAATCAAATAGTCGCTTGACAAGGCTCACAGAGCTTTTCAATCTGGCATGATAGGCTCACGAATTCGAGGTAATTCAAAACATAGGCTACATCATAAGATTGACAATGGATTCAGCTAAAATATGTATTGGCTAAGCCTAATCATATGACATATTAAGTTAGGCTTGTAAATATCTAGATATGCGTAAATGATGATGCTTTTGAGGTTGGACCATTGGCGCACAGCTCTCTCCACTCGCTCACACACTGCTCAAGTTAAATTTGGACTTTGCTGAATTTTTGACACTGACAGAATACAGAATAGGCCCATATCCAAAGGCTATAGAATCAGGAAAAATCTGCGCGGTGCGTACACTCGGACATGCTTAAACACAGCCTAAAGAAGGATGTTCGGAAAGTTCTGTTATAGAGATAGCCTATACTGTATATGCGACAGCTACAATTATACAATTATGCAGGACTTAAATCCAACTGCAATGACCAATTTGTCAAATGAGAATGTAAGAATTAAAAACACTATCATGTAGGTTCGAGGGATTCTTTCCGAAGAATTTATTTTAAGTAAGTTAATAGCGCAATCACGCGCTATTTCAGACAGAGAGGGATTTCAAAGACAAAAACAAAGCTCCCATACGGCATTCTATTTATTAACTACGAATCTGATTGGAGGTTTTCATCTCTAATGTTGGTCAATGATATTTTTTTTCTGGATGCTGGTAGACGTCACGCACACATGACATGAGATTTTTAATTTCACCAAGCATTACAATTATATGTCAACAAGGGAATAATTGTGATTGCCTTCTTAAAACAAATATTTTCTAGGCTACTGGTTGGAGGAGCTTTTGGAAAGCCACTTCTCACAGCAATGGGAAATAGGTCTCTAGCTATTGGGAGTAGGCCTACACTTTTTAAAAACGGTATAAATGGTAATGCTGCTGCTTACAATAGTTTTCTTGGGTTTTCTCAAGTGCTCACAAGAAAATGACAAAAAAATGTCTCTTAGGTGTCATATTAATTGGCCTTGAAATTTCAATATTGGATATTAAAAAGACGCATATACTATCAAGCTATGGGGGGCCCATCGAAAAAACTTGCCCAGGGGCCTTTGACATGTTAATCCGGCCCTGGGTTTATGTGTTCATAGATAAACAGTGATAATCATCTTAAGGTGATAGAAGAACTACAAGAACTGCATCATAAATTATATTATATTATATATATTTATTTTTTAGGAATTTAGGAAATGGGAGTTGTTAAGGATTGTAGGTCCTAGATATTAGGATTGATGAACAAGAGGGATGGCATCAAAATACTGTCGGTCTTGCAAAAGCACACATTTTCTGTTAATATTCTCAAGGTGTCCAATTTCTTTTTGAAAACAGCCTATGTGAGAGAATAGGCAGGAATAGTGGAATGTAGCAGTCAGCGCACCAGGTTAATAATCACAACACTCGCGAACTGTATGGCCTTTTTTGACAAGAGGGACAAGAGATGGAGGCACAACTAACCTCATCTTTGGCATGCAAGATGACAACATCTATCTAAAGAGCAGACAATTTTTTTTTCTTCTTCTTAATAAATGCATTTGTTCCCAGATTCCTGTTTGTTTTTTCACCCTTTGGCACACACACACACGCCTAATGCTTTAGTGACCAAATTAATGACAGGAGAGAAAAAAAAATCCCAACACATGGAGAGGGCAAACGCATCCCTCATAGTCAATGACAGATGCTGTTTGTTGTGGCAGGGAACACACAGCCCTGCTGGGACTGCAAAGCGGGTTGCTGAAAATGCTGAAAATTGATGGTCGTCCTGCAGGTCGCTCGTCAGCAAATTGAGCTCCCTAAATGAACCGAAAATCGCAAGATTGGTATGAATCCACAAAGCGACACGGGTGGTTGTTTCAATGCTTTATATACAGAATGTTCCTTCAACACATGGACATTTGCAGAGACAAAAGAACAAAAGTTCAGCTGTTAAATTATTTTATTTTAAGTAGTTACTTTTAAAATATTACTTAAATAATTACTTTTAAAATGCCACAATTTAATAAAATGATGAAAGATTTCTTGGGGCAGCTATTCTTGTCCAACAGCACTTTCAGAACTGTGTGGGAGAGACAGCAGCATTTAAAATGTCAGGAGGGAACAAAACCGAATAGCCGTCACCAATGCAGATAGCCATCCTTTTTCTGTCCAAAAATAACTCATATAGGTTAGGCTAAGTGGAAAAACAGTCAAAAGAAGCAGAGCAGTTCCAACGTCAGTCTAACAGAGAACATTCTAAAAGAATCTCCACTTACAGACTCTACAGAAGTTTTTAGCACCTTAATGCACTGATCTGATCGGAAACCTGGCATAGTTCTAAGAGCTCTGGCACACAGGAACGTTCTAGAAATGGCTTCTCATCAACACCACCCAAGGGATATCCAGGCATAAACAAATTATTGCTAGAAGTAGGCAAATGGGCCAATGAACCAAATTCAGCTCAAGCTACAGTAATGCAGCTCCTTCATCTGAATCAATTGGACAGATAGGAATGAATACTGATGCATCACGTCCAAAAGTGAGCATTGGAGCGTTTGACGTTTCACACCTCAGTTCCACCTCTGTGAGCAAAGAGGTGTTTACAGCGGTGATAGAGCAGAATGAAATGTGACAATGAGCCACTGGGGTGCTTGTGCCTCTCTCTCCCCCCCTCTTCAAGAGCATGCCATTAACATCAGAGAATATGCCTTAGCGCCATGCTGTGGTCAGGGAACAACGCCAGCAGAATGGCGTGGAGGGAGGGGGGGGGGAAGAGAGA
>JAODXP020003851.1:0-2500 GCA_027497455.2 Sardinella longiceps
GAGTGAGGGATGGTGATGATGTCTGAATTCTCTGTCGTAAGTCACCACCCTTCAGTGACCTGAGAAGAACAAACAAACAAACTTTGTCCGTCATGATACCGCAATCTCCACCTGTCACTGTCTGGGCCAGCACTTGCAACTCGATCTGATTCTCTCTCTCTCCCTCTCTCTCTTGCACGCGCGCACACACACATACACACACATACACAGACACAGACACACACACACACACACGTATGTATAGCCACAAACAAACAGTCACATACTCAATTTTACTTACACACACAAATGCATACACACACACACCTCCCACCCTCAGTCAAAGTTCAGTCATGAAGAGGTCACACTTGAGCCAGCAAACATTTATGGGCCGGTCTGAGAGACAAATGATTACCCAAAGGAACACACTCTCACACACACACACTCCCTTTCTAACACACACACCCGTTCTTAGTTTAGATACACCTGTAACCAGCTCAGAGTGACACACAAACACACACACACGCACGCACCCTCTAACATACACCCCTGTTCTTATACCACATCTGCTTCTATGAGTTCAGATACACCTGTAACCAGCTTGTAGTCACTACACACACACACACACACACACACACACACACACACACACACACACACACACACACACACACACTTTCTTTCTCTTACACACTTTCAGCCCATATATGGGCAAACAGATTGAGTGAAAGACAATGGGTGTGTTCAGGTTCACACGGTGGCTTTAGAAGTCAGCAGTCTTATAGGACAGAAGACACAGACCCACCTTATCTCCAGACTGATACTGTACTGGATGTGTCAATCTGTACTGAAAGCAATGCATGGTGGACTGTTGTTTACCATTTGCAATGGTAAATGATAGTATAATGTTTGTGATACAATGTGGCAATGATAGTATAATGTTTGTGATACAATGTGACAATGTGGCAATGATAGTATAATGTTTGTGATACAATGTGGCAAATTCGTGAGAAAAATCTGTGTAATTCAAAGACGTATTACTTTTAAAAGAGGCGGCTACCTAGAGACACACCCACTTACCAAGAGAGTACATTAGCTGACTAATATAGAAATTTATCTGATTTATCACGATGGCTGCAGATGCATTGTGGGTAAAAAACCCAGCCCTTTTTATAATATTTCCATCCACTTGGTTTAGTTATTTTTGGTGCTTTCTACCCAAAATGCATTGCTATATTGTAGCTGCGGGCGGCTGCATCTGGCTTGGTAAAGCCAGGCAATGTGGAATTGGCCTAATATCATAGCCTGCCTGGGAACACTCATCTCATCTGAGAACAATTTGATTTTCCCTCTCAAGCTCAAAATGACCACCAAGTCTGTCTGCACTCGATTTAGTTTGCCTGAGACAAGGAACTAATCACAAATAGCTCACTGATCTCACGTCAGCATGAATATAAAGTCTATCTGCACTCAATTTAGTTTGCCTGAGACCGTGTATATTTCTATGGCCTGAGACAAGAAGCTAACGTTAATCAGAAATAGTTCACAGATCCCCCTCCTTAGTGAGGCAACGCTGCAGTAAGTACCAAACTCAATCTAGTAAACAGTTGTGAAAGGCAGACTAGAAACATCAATCTAAAGTCAGGAACCAAAGGAGTTAGGCTAATGTTACCTTTGCATTCCTACTTTAGAGGCCAAACTCACTAACCTCATTCATAGGAACCAACTTAAATGTCTATTTCAGGAACCAACCTATATGCCTACCTTACACCAAACTCACTAACACCATTTCTACCTTACAAACTCACAGACACCGTAAGAGCACTCGCTTTAAGATTTAAACTCACACACACCATAACAGCACTCGCTTTAGGAGTTAAACTCACACCATTCTCTCTCCACACACTCACAGACACCATAACAGCACTCGCTTTAGGGAGTTAAACTCACAACATTCTCTCTCCACACAAACTCACACACACCACAACAGCACTGCACTGAACCAACTTCCGTAGTTAAGGCACCATTACATCACTGTCTTTAGTAGTTCAGGCACCATAACAGCACTAACCTTAGGGGTTGAGCTCACACCACTTTCTCTCCCATAGGCACACAAGCAGCTCTCTCCACACAAAGCTAACTGAGAGACATCAATAGCACTCCCTGCTGATCAGGAACGGACCAATCTGATGATCCCAGCAGTTAATTGGTAGCAGTGATTGGCTAGTAACTCATTGAGACATCAGTAACTGACCAATCAGATGGGCCCAGTAGTTAATTGGTAGCAGTGATTGGCTAGTGGCAAATAGTTAATGCAAGGGATTTTCCTCAGAGGGCTGAACTGTACATGCGCGACCACAAACATAAAAAAAAAAAAAAAAAAGCACATTTCCTCATGTTTTCTGACCATCACTAACACAGTCCTAATGCGCCACCACTTAATTGTCTTTTCCTTTCCTGTTGGTAAGCAGGTCTTAAAATACACCTCATGGGGAGCTGCCAGGATTGGGTTGCAGACAGT
>JAODXP020003851.1:12500-15000 GCA_027497455.2 Sardinella longiceps
ATACGTAAACATCTAATATAATGAATCAATGTGAATCCAGTCCTAAGACATTCCGACTGCCTTGTTTCTCCTGTAATGGCATGTCTGTGTTAGTCTGCCTAGGAGCTCCATCTGTACGATGTTTAACTCCGCAGCTCCCCTCCAGTCAACTCTCTGCCTCCAGTTCACATCTTTGGCAAACGAAAAGAGAGTGTTTCTCAAAGTCGAGGAAGCATGCTTGGAAGGCTGCATTTTCGAGCATTCCACGCCATTGTCTGTCGCCAAGCACTGTTCCAATGTCAAGCATCCTTCTAAATTCTAGTGAAGACAGAGGCCTTTGTTCATAGATTTTTCGAGGATGCACTGATGGAACCTCGTCTTTGAAGTGTACGACTTCCAAGGCAAGTATGCTACCTAGGAAGCATTCTCGACTTTGAGAAACACTGAGAGATGCTAGTGTAGCTACTAGAGTATGAAGGGGGGGGGGGCAATCCTATCTTATTATTTCCCACAGACAATGAGATGGAGGGAGAGAAGGATGGAGGGATAGAGAGAGATGGAGGGAGAAAGAAAGGTAGACTGATTGAGGAGGGAGGAGGGATGAAGTGGGTTGGTGAGATTGCAATATGATGTCAGCCCAATGAGTGAGAGTGAGACGTGGATCACTTTCAGCTACACAGTGTGCCTGGAGCACACACACATACTGTACACACATTCACTCACTCACACACACACACACACACACACACACACACACACACACAAAACCACACATACGACTACGGGTGCAAACACTCGGCTGAAGTTCACTCCCTTTGATCTAAAGCTCTTTGAAAGACCGACAAACAGATTGGTTCATGTTGTACAAACCTCCAGCCCCAAACTTCCACTGTACTAAATTGGCCTTCCTGGAAAATGCCCCTCCCACCCCCACCCCCACACCCACCCCAGAAAAAAAAATCAAAGGTTTTCTCACAGCTCGCTTCATGAAAATCACATTTTTGCTAAAATTGAGATGATAGTAATTCGACCCCACCCCCCTCCACAATCTTTTACACACACACACACACACACACACACACACACACACACACACACACACAGGCACACACACACACACGCAGGTTTCATATCTTTCAGTTGCTGTTGTAACAAACAGGAGACTGAGTGGGGAGAGGAGTGAACGCTCCCACATACACACACACACACACACACACACACACACACACACACACACACATACACAAACATGCACACACTCTCCACCACACTAATAAGGAGGACAAAGAACATACAACAGAAAACACTACAGGCTTCTTTTCAAAAGAAAAAAACAAAACAAAACAAAACAAAAACAAAATTCAAATAAATATATCTTTGAAAATAAATGATATCTATATATTATATAGTTATATAGAGATATTTGTCCTTCACTGGAGTAAAATAAGACTACAAAACTGATCGAGTCTAAAAGCAACTGTTTTTAAAACCTACAAAGAGGTTCATTGATGAACAAAACTTATGCTTTGGCCTTTCTAGACCAGGCCAATCATGGCAGTCACCTCACTTCCTGTCTCTCTCTACTGTACGACCTTTCACCTCTGACCTTGACCTTTGACCTCACTGTCTGAAAGGAGAGGAGAGGAGCGGAGAGCAGACAGGAAGCAGACAGCGATGGCGGGGGTGAACAACATCCCCAGGAGAAAATGAGAAGAGTACGAGAAAAGGAAAATCATAAAAAGAAAGAAATGATAAACGCTGGAAACTGCAACAGGGTTGTCAGGAGGGGTTAAAGGTCAGGATGGGGTTGGGGGTCTTAGGGGGGGTCAAAGTTGGGCAGTCAGAAATACAAAACAGAAAATAAAGTAGGGAACAACAGCTTTCTATCAAAAGATACAGAACATTTATTATTTTATTTTCTCGTGTTGTTGTTGTTGTGTTTTTGTTTGTATGTTTGTTTGTTTGTTTGTGGCTGTTTTTTTTTTTTATTTGATGAAAAGTCAGCGAGCGCCTGGTAAGGTAAGAGTCCGTGGTGATCACATGACCACACAGCACTTGCATGGCTGCTTCTCCTTGTTGTTAAGCTCCGCCCCTGCGGCTTCACCTCCTTCCTTATTGGCCCCTTCCTTCTCCTCGGGCGTTTTGATTGGCTCTGCAGTGCTGCCGTTAGGCGGAGCCTGTTCCTGGGCGTTCTCCTTGCCCTGCTCGGCGTCGCTGGCGGCAGACGCTGGATCGCCGGGGGTGACAGGGGAGGTTCCGCCGGCTTTGTTCTCGCCGTCCTCGATGACGACCAGCTCGGCCTTGACCGTCCCCTCCAGGCCCAGGACCTTCTTGGTCTCCGTCTCGTCCTCCACGCTCTGGTATCCCATGAACACCATGGTGACGGGGTTCTCCGCGCTCACGTCACCCACGGCAACCGCCTCCGGACCGCCCCCGTCGGTCATGGTCTCCATGCCTGTGATCTCCACCTTGGGTGAGGCGCGGGCCTCTTCCCCGACGACAGTGATGGTGGTGGCAACGG
>JAODXP020003851.1:17500-20000 GCA_027497455.2 Sardinella longiceps
AGGCTTGGAGCTTGGGGCGTGCGTCTGGGTCAGGGGTCTGTGGATGAAGTGACTGTCCGGACGTCACCTTTCTGGGCATCCTCATAGACCAAGACCCCGTGGTGGGACAGGTCTTTGGGGAGCCGGGTGCTACTGGAGAGGACTTTGGTCTCGCCCGTCACTCGGTCTCTCTCCACGGTGATCTCCACCGAGTACATCGCTGCACGGCAACCACAGGAGCAAACATTACACGCCTGGGAGGGGGGGCGAGGGGGGCGCTCTTTCTCTGTTATTCATCTCTTCTCTCTCTCTCTCTCTCTCTCTCTCTCTCTCTCTCTCTCTCTCTCTCTCACACACACACACACACACACACACACACACACACACACACACACACACACACACACACACACACAGATACTCTCACGCCCTTAAGCACTCAACTTTAATAAGGAGAGGGCAGTCATGTGTGACTACATGTCACCATCTGACATACTGTTCCCTTTCTCTCTCTCTCTATCTCTCACATACACACACACACACACACACACACACACACACACACACACACACACACACACGCACATGCACACTACATGCTACTATACCAGACCTAAACAATCAATCCCTCCTCTCCATAGCTCTTCACTCGAAATATACTGTCTGTCACTTCCTGGGGCAACTCTTCATGCTCCCATTGCAGTCTGACTGAAATCAATCAGTCAATCAATCAATCAATGGGCTCTAAGCGACTAACTCTACATGGACTAATGTTAAAGTTAATGCTAATACTCCACTTCCTGTGTGCGGTGGCCTATAGCACAGCTACGCTTCTCATTCCAGTCTATTGAACTGCAGCCTTAGTGTGCATTTCACCGTTATTGCATTATAGCTGTGAGAATCAATGTGCCAAGTTGAGTTCAACAGAGTCCCAGCCAGAGATTCTAGGGCAGCTAGGGTGGGTAACAGTTTTAGTCTGAGGGCCACATTGACTTGGCAAAGTAAGCGGAGGGCCACACATTAGATGACTGCAATTAAACTTTTTATTATACAAATTAATTTGACACAATTATTATAGACTATAGTATAATAATAGTTGCCTCTACCATACAGTCTTTTATAAATATGAAAATGGTTTGCTGTGTTTGACAATTCTGTGAGACAGCATACAGCTCACTTTTGGTCCTGGTAGACTGTTTTGTAAAGATGTTCGGCCTGGTAGTGCAGAAATATTTACGGGCATTATTAGCATGTTTTGTATTGAAGAGTTTGCTAGTATTGTATTCTTTGAAGACAGATACTTCCCTGACAAACAGATCACCTTTGAGACAAATTCGCAGCAAAATATTTTGGTGTCCATTCTTTGTTAGATACTCAACTGTCAGAGACAACTTATCTCTTCTTTACTGTGTTCATCTTGAGGTTTTTTTTTTTATTCCTTTAAATTGTAAGGGCATTCCAGGGGCTGCATTGAAGCACAGTGGTCGCATTTTGCCCATGTGTGTTCTAGGGTGTAGCATAGCATCAAAGATCATGGAATACTGACCTCTCAGATAGCACTCTAGAATCTTTGGTTCCAAATCTGATCCACTGCAGACGAGACAGCAACTCTTAGTGTTCTGATTGGTCAGAATGCCCGTTAATCAAATTCCGGCGAAAGGTCAATTCTTACTGTAACAACCAAAGCCTAAATATGGAGCCTTAGTATACGGCCCATTCCCTGAGCTACTTTTAAAAGTATTGAGCGCGCTGAGTTTAAGGCTGCCATGACAACCGCTAAAGGAGCAGAAGCAATGGCTGCTTTTCAATGGTGAGCCGTCGTCATAGCAACCAAGCACTTCCTGATGGAGACTTCTGAAGAGGACGTCGTCCATATTCTAATGATGCTAACGAGCCAGATATAGAACCAGAATAACTGGGGAGCTATATGTCCATGGAACTTTATGTCTATTTATGTCTTTGTCTCATAAATAGCCTACTGTATGGCCATACGCTACCAGCGGTGCTTATATGTGACACAGAGACAGTAGGACGAGACACACACACACACACACACACACACACACACACACACACACACACACACACACACACACACAAAGATCTGCTGTACATGCAATCAATGCATCCATACATCCAAGCACACAATCACATGCATATTCTCTCTCACTCTCTCTCCCTCACACACACACACACATGCACGCACGCACGCACACAAACACACACACACACACACACACACACACACACACACACACACACACACACACACACACACACACACACACACACAGAAAGACACACACAGAGAAACACACGCATAGACAAATGATGAGTGAGAAGATTAAGACAAAGGGACATATTTAAGAGACAAATAACACACAGTTAAAACATGTAACACAAACAGTAAGTGCTTCAGTGTTAAAACATGTAACACAAACAGTAAGTGTTTCAGTGTTAAAACATGTAACACAAACAACAGTGTGAAGTGTTTAAGAGTGTGATGTAAATCCACAGCAGA
>JAODXP020003851.1:32500-35480 GCA_027497455.2 Sardinella longiceps
CCAAAATCAGACCACTGGCACAGATCTGTTTCCATGGGGATGAAACCCTTCCTCCAGTCACATTCTACATCCCCTACACTATTTTACAGTATTCTACATTATTCTACGCTATTCTAGAGTATTCTACAGTATTATACTCTCTACACTATTCTACACTATTCTAGAGTATTCTAGAGTATTCTACACTATTCTACAGATGTTGCAGTGTTCTTAACGGAACAGAGCAAATCTACTCTAGGTGTTTCAGTGTTCTAAAAGGAATTTACTCCAGGTGTTTCAGTGTTCTAAAGGGAACAGAACAAAGCTACTATAGGTGTGTCAGTGTTCTTAAAGGAACAGAACAAATCTACTCCAGGTGTTTCAGTGTTCTTAAAGGAACAGAACAAATCTACTCCAGGTGTGTCAGTGTTCTTAAAGGAACCGAATAAATCTACTCCAGGTGTGTCAGTGTTCTAAAGGGAACAGAACAAATCTACTCTAGGTGTGTCAGTGTTCTTAAAGGAACCCAACAAATCTACTATAGGTAGATATATCAACCTACTTATCATCTGTATTTAAATACATCAAACTGTCCACTGATTCACAGAATGGACTTCCAGTACTTCAGACCTCAGACAGGTATAGAGAAGTAAGTAAGTATGTAAGCAAGTCAAATTGATTTCTAAAGCATATTTAAACATAGTTTACACTGACCAAAGTGCTGTACATCAGTAAAAAATGGTATTTTTTTTTTTTTATAGAGCAATGGGATGACCATGTCCATGACAATATGATCATCAGGTTCTACCATGGGTTCTACAGATGACAGATTTCAGTGACACCATCAAGTGATACATTTGTAAGATTCAAAGTGGGGACTTAGGTCAGACATGATATGTCACTATGATATTATAAGAGAATAAGAGAATATGTATTTCAATAATGTTATTGAAATGCATATGCCAAAAAATAATTTTAAAAAAGAGTAGAGAGAGAGAGAGAGAGAGAGAGAGAGAGAGAGAGAGAGAGAGAGAGAGAGAGAGAGTGTGTGTGTGTGTGTGTGTGTATTGTATGTGTGTGCATTGAGTCTCTATCGCTCATTCAGCCAACATGATGGCAGCTTGCCCCTCTCTCACCAGGCACACACACACACACACACACACACACACACACACACACACACACACACACACACACACACACACACACACACACACATTCACTGGTCTTTCATGCCAAGGCTTCCTGTTTCTCTTTCTCTTATTTTTCTCTTCCTCTCCCTTTTTTTACGCTCTCTTCATCCTCACTCTCTCCCTCCCTCATCTTCTGTTCCATCCCCCCTCCATCTCTCTCCCTCTCTCTCTCCCTCTTTCTCCCTTCTGTCTTTCTTTCACCCTCCTTTTGGCTTCTTTACATCCTCCTTCTGCCTATTTTACTCCCTCTCTCTCTACCCCTCCCTCTCTCTCTCTCTCTCTCTCTCTCTCTCTCTCTCTCTCTCTCTCCCTCCCTCCCTCCCTCCACTCCCTCTCTCTCTCTCTCTCTCTCTCTCTCTCTCTCTCTCTCTCTCTCTCTCTCTCTCTCTTGCTGACTGTGCATTTGGGCTCCATATAAACTGCTAATGGAGTGAGTTTTTTAGGGCTCTAATCTCTGGCTGGCCTTCACAGAGGGAGATACCAGACCAGGCCAAACTAGACGAGAGCAGAGCAGAGCAGAGATAGCAGACCAGACCAAACTAGACGAGAGCAGAGCAGAGATACCAGACCAGACCCAAGTAGACGAGAGCAGAGCAGAGATACCAGACCAGACCCAACCAGACGAGAGCAGAGCAGAGATGGCATAGGGGTCCAAACTAGACGAGAGCAGAGCAGAGATACCAGAACAGAACAAACTAGACGAGAGCAGAGCAGAGTCGCCAGACTAGACCCAACTAGACGAGAGCAGAGCAGAGTTGCCAGACTAGACCCAACTAGACGAGAGCAGAGCAAAGATACCAGAGCAGACCCAACCAGACGAGAGCAGAGCAGAGATGGCATAGGGGTCCGAACGAAAGCAGAGCAGAGCAGAGATACCAGAAAAGACCAAACTAGACGAGTGCAGAGTAGAGATGGGAGTGCACGTGGGAGTCCACGCTCTAACCACTGAGCTGAAAAGCCCAGGCTAAAAGTTTTCTTAAGGTTAGGGTTGTGAGGAGGTACCATGTACTGGCAGCAGATGTTGGCATAATGTTGCATATGTGTGACGCATATGATGAAAACTGGACAAGAAATGCAGTATGAACGCATTAGTGTGGATGAATTAGTGTGGACAAGCAATGCAGTGTGAAAGCTTTAGTGTGAATGCATTAGTGTGGACAAGCAATGCAGTATGAACACATTAGTGTGGATGAATTAGTGTGGACAAGCAATGTAGTGTGAATGCATTAGATTGAATGCATTATAAATGCATTATTGTGACAAGCAATGCAGTATACATGCATTAGTGCAGCACAGGGTTCTGTAAGGCTAGCATCCATTAAATGCAAGAGTTGGAACACATCTAACTCTGATATTTTCATTCACAGTGCTGCCATCAAAACAATGTGTTTGTGTATGTCACTATGCCATTGTGTTTGTTACTATGCCACCACTGCATGTATTTATCAGGCAGAAACATGAGGTAATCATTTATATTGTGGTAGTTATTTTTGTTTACTAATGGCGACTGCTGCTAAGGAAGAGCGCAGGTTTCAGAACAGTTTTCTAAACACGAGCGTGAGATGTCTAACGAGGGCTTTACCTTTTAGTTCCAACCTCTTTTGATGTTGTGCAGATACAAATGCATCCGGTGGGAGCTGAGCTGCTCTACAATGCAGTCTGAGACACTATGAATGAAAATGTCTGACTGATGAAGATGAAGATGAAATAAAAACAAACCCAATCAGGGATGCTGTGGTCTGTGGTCCTCTTCTACAGGGGACACAAAGCTGCATCTGTTGTGTGTGTGTCTGCGTGTATGCGTGCGT
>JAODXP020003853.1:0-35268 GCA_027497455.2 Sardinella longiceps
GTGATATATTGATATCTTTAACAGCCTAGCTAGATCCCTATATTATTAGTAGTTAACAGAGCCATCTAGTGGTGATCTGTTGTATGTTGTAATGCCCGGATGTTGCCCTTGCGTGTCTGTTCTATGAGTTGAAATAAAAGACGTGCAGACGTGTGGAAATGAGCCTCCTAGTCATCTTAGCTATATTAAGATATTAAGCTTGCAAGTTAAGGCAAATATATTACAGTGGCGACGAGGATGGGATATCTTTTAGGGAGAAGAAAATTTTCAAATATATAGTGAGTAAAATAAATGTTTAACACGAAGTAGGAAAAGATAGGAGCTAGCTGCTAAGACGACGAGTCAAGCTAACCTGGATTGTGGAACGCTGCAACATGGCATTTTTCATCGGAAATGTTGGTGAATACAAAGAAGGTCAAGAAGACTTTGAGTCATACCTCGAGAGGTTTGAGCAATGGATGATCGTTAATGAAGTGGAGCAAGGTAAAAAGGCCAATGTTTTCCTGTCTGTAATAGGCGCAGAAGCCTATGGACTGTTAAAGAACCTCTGCATACCAGATAAACCAAGCAGCCTCACGTATGATGTGTTAAGCGGGAAACTAACATCCCATTATAAACCAAAGCCCCTCGTAATCGCCGAAAGATTTAAATTTCAAAAAAGAAATCAACAAGAAAATGAGTCAGTGTCGGATTATGTGGTGGCGTTGAAGCACCTAGCCACACATTGTGAGTTTGGTCCACATTTGGACGAAGCTCTGAGGGATAGATTTGTTAGCGGTTTGAGGGTGGAAGCTATTCAGAGAAAATTGCTAACGGAACAAAACTTGACGTTTGCTAAAGCCTGTGAGCTGTCTTTATCAATGGAGATGGCATCAAAGAATACGATGGAGTTCGCTAGCAAAATGAATGGACCGGCCATAGTGAACAAGATAGACAAGGAGAGAACCGTGAAGGGTACATGGAAAAGCAAACCAGCCACCAGAGATTGGAAAAGTACGGCCACAAGTGATGTTTCCAGACCACAGCGATCAGAAACGTACCCGCCTTGTTATCGATGCGGCGGTAACAAGCATGCAGCGCAAGTATGCCGGTTTAGAACAGAAACATGCCACAAGTGTTCAAGGGTAGGACACATAGCAAGAATGTGTAAAGCTAAGATTAGTTATGGACACACACAGTATGTTGCTGAAAACATTCAAAATGACACAGAAGAAAATGAAAATGATGATGAACTGTTTGGGTCATATCCCATGAATGCAGTGTACTCCACTAACATAGTTGAAAATGGAAAAAAGGACATTAGAGTAAATGTCAAGTTGGAAGGAAGTCCAGTGGCTATGCAGCTTGACACAGGAGCTGCCGTAACACTTGTTTCTGAGATGGTGTACAAGAAACTTCTCTCACATCTGCCACTGAAGGAATGCAAAGTGCGTCTGTCCACCTTCTCCGGTGAGAATATTCCTTTGATGGGACAAGTGACTGTGAAAGCAGAATATGGGAACCAGAGTGGTGAGTTACCCCTTGTGATAGTGAAAGGTGACAGGCCAGCCCTCCTTGGCCGTAACTGGCTCACAAATTTCCAACTGGACTGGGCAAGCATATTCTCAGTTGTGCCAGCAGGGGGCAGAAATAACGCAGATGTAGAGGCAGTGTTGCAGAGACACAAAGCTGTGTTTTCTGAGGAGACTGGCACTATCCGTGAGTTTAAGGCCAGTATCACTGTAAAGCCAGAGACTAAACCAGTTTTCAGGAAGGCAAGACCAGTGCCATATGCACTAAAAGATGCAGTCGAGAAAGAGTTAGACAGACTGGAAAAATCAGGGATTATCTCAAAAATTGAACACAGTCAATGGGCGGCCCCGATAGTGGTGGTACCCAAATCAGACAAATCAATTCGTATCTGTGGAGACTACAAAGTCACAGTGAATCAGAGTGTGCTAGAGGAGAACTATCCACTACCGAATGCTGAAGATCTTTTTGCCACACTGGCCGGAGGCACTCTCTTTAGCAAATTAGATCTGTCACACGCCTATCAACAGCTTGAGTTAGAGGAGGACTCTAAGAAGTATTTAACAATAAATACACATAAAGGACTGTATGTCTATCATAGACTTTCATATGGGGTATCCAGTGCTCCTTCAATGTTCCAGAATGTGATGGATCAAATCCTCCAAGGATTAGAGCATGTGACCTGCTTCCTAGATGACATACTGGTCACGGGCAGAACAAGAGAAGAGCACCTGAGGAACCTGGAGGAAGTACTGAGCCGGCTGGAGAGTTACGGGGTAAGAGTAAAGAGGACAAAGTGTACATTCATGCAGGAGAAAGTAGAATACCTGGGGCATCTGATAGATAGAGAGGGTCTACACCCCACTGAAGCAAAAGTTGCTGCTATAGGAAATGCTCCTCAACCCAAAAACGTCACAGAGCTACGGTCATTTCTCGGACTGTTAAACTATTATGGCCGTTTCATGAAAGACTTGTCGACCGTACTGCAACCACTGCACCATCTTCTAAAGAAAGAAGTCAGCTGGAATTGGACACCAGCTTGTGCGACAGCATTCAAAACTGCAAAAGAACAGCTAGTGAAGAGCTCAGTGGTAGTTCACTATGACACCAAGAAACCCCTGAGATTAGCTTGTGACGCCTCCCCCTATGGAATAGGTGCGGTCATGTCACACATCATGGAAAATGGGGATGAGAAGCCGGTCGCGTTTGCGTCACGCACATTGACAGAGGCAGAAGGTAAATATAGTCAGATAGAGAAGGAGGCTCTGGCCATAATATTTGGCGTGACAAAGTTTCATAAATAACTGTACGGTCGAAAGTTCAGTTTAATAACTGACCACAAACCTCTCCTGGCCATTTTGGGACCCAAGTCTGAAATCCCAACACTGGCTGCTTTGCGTATGCAGCGATGGGCGCTGCGATTGATGGCTTATGACTACAGTATAGAGTACAGGACGTCAGTGGAAAATGCAAACGCAGATGCATTATCAAGACTGCCAGGGGAGGGAAGAGATAATACAGCAGAGGAGAACAGCATTTTTTATTTCTCCTTAGTGGATGAGCTGCCCGTGTAGGCTGCAGAGATTGCACAGAGCACTCTAAAGGACCCAGTTTTGTGCAAAGTAATGGAGCTGACTCGCTCTGGATGGCCGAGTCATGTCAAGGATGATGCACTGAAACCATATTTCATCAGAAGAAATGAATTGTCTGTGGAACAAGGATGCATTCTGTGGGGAATGCGAGTTATCATCCCACCAGCACACCGAGGCCGACTACTGCATGACCTACACCAAGGGCACCCCGGAGGATGCAAGATGAAAAGTTTGGCCAGGAGCTACCTATGGTGGCCCCAGTTAGACAGTGAGATAGAACATGCAGTACAGAAATGTGATGCTTGTCAGAGTGTAAGAAAACTACCAGCAGCAGCACCACTACACTGCTGGCAGTGGCCTACCCGGGTGTGGCAGAGGTTACATATCGATTTTGCAGAGAAGGATCAACATCACTTCCTGGTGTTAGTGGACAGTCATTCGAAATGGCTCGAGGTAATTCAAATGGCAACAACCACAGCAGCAAAAACGATTGAGGTACTGCGGAGCATCTTTTCTGCCTATGGTCTCCCGGAGGAGATTGTTTCCGACAATGGCCCACAATTTGTCTCGCAGGAGTACAAGACATTCTTGCAAAGCAATGGCATAAAACAGACTCTAGTACCGATTTACCATCCGGCTTCTAATGGAGCAGCTGAGCGCGCGGTCCAGACGGTGAAGGCATCACTCCTGAAAAAAGTGCTTGACGAAAAGAAACAAAACATCACTATAACAATGCAGCACAGGCTAGCTAACTTTTTAATGTCCTACAGGAGTACACCTCACAGTGTTACAGGCTGTGCACCAGCTGAACTGTTCCTGAAGCGTCAGATCCGAACCAGGTTCAGCATGCTGAAACCAGATCTTGCTCGAGTGGTGGAAAGCAAACAGCAAAAACAGAAAGACTACCATGATAAAACTGCATCCAGTCTGAGACATCTGTCCAAGGGGGACTCAGTTCTGATCCGAAATTTCCGTGGAGGAAAAGAGAGGTGGATTAAAGGAACAGTGGAAAAGAGACTTGGACCAGTCACCTACCTGGTGTGGAATGGCGTGAACCGACGCTCAGTCCACATTGACCACCTGCTGTTCAACCGACCATCCAGTTTGGAGACTTTTGAGTTCCAGAATAAACAAATGGATGTCACCAAAGGCTACCCGGCACCGGGTCACATGGATTTGGGGGGGAAAGGCACACCTGGAGCAGTAGGTGGTAGCCCGTACTCACCTGAAGCTACGCCGTTGCCACGGATGCAGGCTACGGAGACGCTTGCAACACCCCTATCAGGCTCAGTGGCCTGTGACAAAACAGTGACACCTGAAAGTCAAGCAGCCACCTCCACTGAGGTGTTGGGGCGTAGGTACCCTGAGAGAGAGAGGGCGCCTCCTAAACGACTGACCTTTTGATCAGTCAGTTCTGAGGAACATGGTTCTAAAAGAGTTCCAGTTCATATACCATTGTGAAAAAGAGTTCCTGAGACTAAATGTAAATGGGTCTAATGATTTGTGTTCATACAACATGTGAAAAAGAGTTCCTGAGTCTAAATGGAAATGGTTTGTGTTGACAGTGATGATCTGAAGGTAGATTGCCGCCACAAGGTTTTAGTTAAATGAAAAAGTATGAGTTATTATTTGTAGGAACTTCATAGTTTAAGGGGAAGGAGTGTGATATATTGATATCTTTAACAGCCTAGCTAGATCCCTATATTATTAGTAGTTAACAGAGCCATCTAGTGGTGATCTGTTGTATGTTGTAATGCCCGGATGTTGCCCTTGCGTGTCTGTTCTATGAGTTGAAATAAAAGACGTGCAGACGTGTGGAAATGAGCCTCCTAGTCATCTTAGCTATATTAAGATATTAAGCTTGCAAGTTAAGGCAAATATATTACAGGTATAGCCTACAGGAAATTCATGCATTTATTCACTTCATTTTACAGCCCCCACATCCAATATTAGGGTGTAGTTACAAGTAGTTTTGGGGTATTTAGGTAATTCCACTGTAGGCTACTTGTTCTTTACTTTTCAAGAGGGTAGCCTACCTACAGTAAGTGGTGTACAGTAGCATGCATAGTCAGAGGCAACAGTTTGACAAAGATGTGTTTTATTTTTAACATGGAAAATGAAAATAATAAATCCCTCGCTTGCGCTGATTATTCCACTCCAAATGGTACAAGACTATTTCTCTAAACTCGCGGGAGATTTTACCCTTCGTCATTTGCGTTTGTTTGTGAGCCTCTATATAAATAAGGTAGACTTTATTTCATTAGTTTAACGCTGAACAAACAACTTAGTGATCAAACAACATAGTTGCTGCCGTTGCGAGATAATCTACTGTATATCTGTCTCTAATACCGCTATCGGCCCTCACGCACCTTCTGCATAGATAGGACGCGCAAACTGATGCTACACCACTTAGGTAGGCTACCCTATTGAAAAGTAAAGAACAAGTACAGTGGAATTGCCTAAATACCCCAAAACTACTTGTAACTACACCCTAATATTGGATGTGGGGGCTGTAAAATGAAGTGAATCCACACATGCCTTTCCTGTAGGCTATACTACGCATCTAGGGTACCCCTTATTTTGTAATTATGGCAGTATTACACATAAAGTTCTATTTTGTTACATTGTTCTTACCTGTACTTAGCCCGTACTTCACGGGCTGTAAAATAAAGCGTGAACGTGTGTTATTCCAGCAAACTTAAGCTTTAAGTACTCAGTAATTTATCCCTTGATACTTTTTTGTTACACCATTCTTACCTAATACTTACTAATACTTATGCAGTACTTCAGGGGCTGTAAATTCACACAATTGAGTCCAACACTTCAGTCATAGAGTCATAGAGCAAGTTGTGCCAGAGCATGCGCGCAGTGTGCATGGACCAACCTGTATTCTAGACGAAAATGTACCAAAAACACGCCTGCGCATCGCGCACACAGATTTTGGTGTGCATGTCTGTGCAAATGTGTGCGCCCAAACCCATAGATCTATAATCGTTGGTGCTTTGTACAGTATTCAAATATAACATTACCTCAATTGGGATATATGACTTCTTCATTATCAATTATCAAGGCCTGGCATATAGGACACACGGATATCTTTTAATCAAAAAGATGTGAAAATTAACAGACCTACAAACAATGGTAGGCTAAACTTAAAGTAAGCAACATGACCAGAATTCTGAGAAAAGTTCAAAACTCACCCATTTCCGTATGTCCTTCTCCATTCCAGGCCAATAATATCGGAGGGCAATTGCATCCGCTGTCCTTTCAATCCCACAGTGACCTCCTTGCTCATGGTCATGCAGGCTTATGAATGCATTACACTATGTAACACATATTTTGTTCCTGGGTGGAAAGTGTAATTTCCTGACTCCTAGGGCTGCATTTAGAAGGATTATGGCCATTATAATGTTTAAACTTTGCTTTTGTGGTTTTAATCATGAAAAATTGATTTTTTGATCAAAATTGCCATTTTCGCAGGTTTTGGTGTTCTAAATAGAAGAGTAAACCAACCAATGACTGAAACTGTCATTACAATTTACAAGTTATTTTCAAAAAGTGTTTGAACAATGCATTGTATCAATATATATACATAAATAATCAAGAGAACATAGATTTTTAGATCAAAATTGCCATTTCCACTGGTTCGGGTATACACGTATTCACCAGATAGGAATAAACCAACTTCTTGAACATAGGACTGAAATTTTACATAAAATTTTCCAAATAGTGCATCAATAACTAGGGTGTACATCAATGTATATAGTTATTTTCAATAAGATGTGCATGCATATCAATTGAACAGTGCATGTATATCAATATCTACAGAGGGCATTTGTATATATATTAAAAATGGATGGTTTTACGAGATTTATGACCATAGTGCAAATCACTTTCACGTATGAGACCCCGTATATAGTCTCCCGTCATGTTGTCATTGTGCACTCCTTGGTAACGCCTTTCAAAGTCCATAATATATTTCCTTGTTCTTCTGAATAAGCTCCCATGTTTTCCTTGAACTTGTTTAGATGAGCATCGAGGATGTGAACTTTCAAGGACATCAGACATCCAATTCTTCCAAAGTTCTTGATCATGTCTCTCAAGTTTCTTATAATTTTCTGTCTAGTGGTTCCCTAAGCATCCTTCAACCACTGTCACAAAGCTATTCCCAGCCCTTCTTTCCTTTGCCTAGAGTAGCTTAGGAAATCGGGCAAATAAACTGTTCAACTCACCTTCTAAAGACTTCTTGTGTGTTCACAGGTATAATGGGGTGCTCATGGCTTGTCTAGGTCACCAACAGGCATGCCAAAGTAGGCCTTGTAGGCCTCACACATTCTAATGGAGGCTTTGATGGAAAACTTTGTTGCTCTTGTCTTAATAAATTGGCCATATACAGTGTATATAGTATATAGCAGAATGTATCCACTGAATGTTTACAACTTCTTGCTGCCATCTTCCACTCTTGTAGACAGGCCAATAACTTGTTCATGAACCTGGAGCTTTAAGCCCAAATTGCAAAATATGACGGAATGTGAACTTTTGCGAACAAATTGCGGCTAAAACACAGTGGAAAATGGCAAATTTCGAGATCTCATCACACTGGCCACAAAAGCAAAGTTTAAAGGACAAAATTAGTCTTTTCCTATTAGTTGTGGCACAACGAACCAGGAAATAACACTCTAAGCCCAGGAACAGAGAAAAGTTGAAATTTTGTTACATAGTGTTATTTGCCTCCTCTGGAGATTTGATGACTTTGGAAAGGTACTGCCTATTTTTTCTCATGGTACAAATACAATGAAGTTTCCCTTCTTATGGGCCCATTTTCAGGATGAGTTCATTTATGTCACTCATTTCATACCCATGCAAAATGCAATACGCATAGCATGAAAAGTTTGGTATTCTGAAAGGAGCATGGTAGGACAGGTTTCATCACATACCTTTAAAAGTGTAATTTTCACACCTTTTAATGATGAAACGACTTCTTGATGTGGAATTTACTGGAAAGGTTTGATGCCTTAGATAGGCCTCAATCTCAAACACCACTTGTAAACCTGTACCTAGTTGGAATAATGATGGACAGGGGGGTCGTAGAGGGGGAACTGATTTACCAGGGCCCTAAGTGGGGAGAGGGCCCTTTGAGAAGTCTGGATTGTATTGTAGGGGGTGAGGGGGGCCCATAGCTGCTACTTATGTATAGGGTCCAGAATTTGGTGCTACGCCCCTGATGATGGATAATGGATAATAGGTGTGATGGATTGATATAATGATCATGACCACAAAATAATTTTTTAATCAATTCTTCAATGGTTTCACGGAAGGTACATTTACATATTGAATTTATTGAAATGTAATTTTATATGAATGTGACTTAATACATGAACAATGAAAAGTATGATATAGGCTGTTTGTATGTGCAATAGCAGGCTTTCAGTGATGTGATAACGGGAGCGCGAACAATTCGAACTGATGGGCAAGAGGTGGAGGCAAGCATAACAACACCAATGGACGGCACAGAGAAAAGTGCATATTGTAGTGGTTTGGAGCCGGTATGTAGGGAAAAATACAAGGAATTAGTAGGGAAATACATCGGACGTGACCCGTACTTGATGAAAATGTCAGAATTTTCTCAAGAGCGGAAAGATTTGCCGACAATCGCTGTGGGAATTACGAACTCCGGCATTGTTCTGTGAAGTTTTTTTCCATTTCTCACCTTTACGGGCGATTTCCTTAGGTACTCAATATTAACCCTTTCCCCTCTCTCGGTTAGACAGTTTATAACATCCAAAAACGGCACAAAATTGAGGCTTTTTGTTGCAGCCAAAACACAGTGCTTTCAATGGCTCCAGCACCCCACCAGTTGAGGTTTGCGTGCTCAGAAGAACGCTTAGAAAAATACGTTAGTGACGTAAAGTGAAAGCCAGCTATTGTATGGATTTTGTTCTAGTTTTGTAGGCTCTTGTTGTAATCCAAGTTAGGACAACTGTTTGTCCCACCCCCTTGCCAATGAAGTGTCATCAGACAGGTTCTTTGCAGGAACGATAGGCCAATAATGCACTGGAATCTGAAAGAGGCATGGTTTGCATGTCTTGTGGGCCAAACTGTCATTACAAAGCATTAACCAACATTTATGGAAGGAGAATTAACTGTGAAGAAAGCTATTAGGCCTAATGTTAACATCCATACAATAGAAATAAACAAGCCAAAATAAGAAAAGCAAATGACGTAGGCCTACACAAAACATCAAAGTCAACCAGTGCATCTGCTGTTAAAACATTAAAACGATTTTCAAGCAGAAATTTAGGCTACACAGGCTGAATGAAATTAAACCCTATCATTCCATTAATATGGATGTTGAGACATGCCATATCTTTTAAGCAGAGGCAGGTCAGTGGTGTTATGGCTGTACAGCTGTGCACCAACTTAATGCAATTGATGGGAGAGAAACTGAGCCATTACGAAACAGCCAGCTGAAAATGCACTGAAACACTGAAAATGCAATAAAAAGATTTACAAACAAATGTGCCATGATTATTCGAGACAAAATCCCAGATGAACCATCACCACAGCCTGCATGCTCCTCAGCGGAAGAATCCTCAGGTATGAATGTACTGTATAGGTGTTGTGTTTTGTCATTTTCTAATGCCTGTTTTTTTTGATGATTTCAGGGACTGATCTGTGGGATTTATTGGATAGCCAGGTCTCTGAGAAAAGCACAGTCAAAAGTGCAACAGCGAATGCCACTGTGGAGGTGCAGCAAAAAATGTAACAATACAATACTGTCACCAGCAGATGAAGAGTTTGGTTCCAAAACGCTATAAATCCATTTTTGAAAATACCCAAAAATCCTGCTTTTTAATTGCACATTTTAGAAATTATTGACTAAACTTCAATTATGTTGATTTTATTTTGTGATAATAAATCAAGTAAAAGTATCCTCAAAGTAGTTACACTCATACATCTAAAAATAATAATAAAAAAAAGGTCTGCCTGCTACACAATCATGTAGCCTACGTCCGATTTATAGGAGTAATCGCAGATGAGAAGACGTCAGCAAATTGCAGAGACAGACAAAAGAATGTGTCTTTGACTGCAGTTTCAAACAGAGTTTTGGCAATATTCAGTTAGCATGAGTCGGGTAAACTAATTCTGGTTGACATTCATCAGTTTATTCTGGTGTTTGGTGCAAATCAAGTACTGCAAATCTTCCTTTTAAAACCATAATCTTCCTTGCATGTTTTATTGCGGTCATTGTGTCCGGTGAGCACACTGATTAGCATTGACATTCAGATTGAGCATAGTAAAATGTCATTTCATATTGCACAAATATTCTCAAAGTCAAAGCTAACTTTATTGTCAATCAAGCACTGCAACAGTACATTGCAAGCAAACTGAAATTGCGTTTCTCAAAACTCCAAATGCGTTTTGTCTCCACATACTGCTGTAGGGTCTTTGATGGTGTTGATGGCTCTACTTTGACAGCAGGATGGATACAGGTCCTGAATGGATGGTAGAGCTGATCTTGTGATCTTCTCTGCTGTTCTCACCAACCACTGTAGTGCTTTCTGGTCTGTGACATGGCAGCAGCCATATCACACTCAGAGACTGCTGGTGAGTATGCCCTCAATGGCACCCCAGAAGTCTTGTTACAACATTAACCATAGATTATTGGAAATTTAAAAAATTGAAATAAAAGCAGGCCTAGGTTGCATTATTGGGCTGTCAAATGATAATTGCAATCAAAATCACACCAAAAAATACTAAATACTACTTCTGTCAGGTCCACTAAGTCAAATGAAACAAGAAAAAGGCGGATAATTTATATGAGACTTTATTTATAATGCAAATAATTTAATTTGGCGGTATGACTCTGTTCAGAGGAAGTCCCCTTTTCCATGAGCTCCATGGAAGCCAAGATGGGGAACAGCAGCAACTCAGGGAGAATTACCCTCATTTAAATAAAATGGAAGGGTAATGCATTTTCCCCCATGAACAGAGCAAGCAACAGTAAGCTCGTTCGTGTTCAGATGCTTAGTTTACACTTCCCCGGGTCTTCGAGAAACCGGTTATCTTCCCCTCTCCCGAGTAAGAAAACAATCGCATTTACACAAACATCAAAAACGGCTAAGAAAGGCGGTGACAATTAACCACCACGTCACAGTTTTATCAAAGATCTTTCAAGGGAGCAACGTCGTGGCAGATGGCCACAAACGTGAAGTGTTTCGGTCTGCATTAGCAGCAGTGTCACATTACGTCACATCATTAACATTTTCCCTTAAGAAATTATAGAATGATATTAATGTATGTGTGCCTTAATATTGTCTGTGATCATTAATGAAACCAACACATGACAATTCAATCGCTCCTCTGCAAAACAATGTTGTATGAACCAAGTGTGCTTTTTAGCTTTAGACAGAGAGGGTTTGTTTGGCAGTTACCATGACGACATAGCTATATGCTAACTATAAGCTAGTCGTTTTGGACTTTTTGGACTGGTCACATATTGCAGTAAACTATGTTTACGTTTGCGCTGTCCACTTAAAATGAACTCAGTAATGTTACCCGCAGGCTGTCAATAAATTAAATCTCAAATATAAATGCAAAACATTACGTTAGCTAGATCGCTAGCGTTAGCTCGCTAACAACTTGAAATTTTAGTAGGCTATTTACTGCCTGGCAGCTTCATCTGATAAAAATACCAACAGTAACCGTAAACAACATTAGTCCTGAAATCATGTTGAACACTTACAGAATATGAGAGATACATGCCAAAAAAACATGATAACTCCAAAAAGACGATTTATTGGTAAAAGTCCTGACATCAGGTGGTGCCCTTGTGAAAATCTACTACTATGCGCGAACCTAGGTGCTTCTCGTTTGCTCCAACTGTCTTTGGTGCTAGAGCTCCGGTTATGGGTAGTTACACATATGTCTGAAGACGGGGTTCTCCGACATCTCCACCTTGCCCGGAGTTCGTGAGATTCTCCGTCTTCACCTTCGGATAAGTGTAACAGAGAGGTGCAACCGCAGAGAAACATGTGCGTCTTTATGGTTATCTGTGTTTGTGTAAACGGGGTCAGAGTCGGTACAGCTAGAGGCTGTAGCCGGAGCCAGCGAGATCTACGGAAATACCTCGGTGGGAGTGGAAAAGCTTGGGGGACAAGGTGGACAACACAGCTGCAGCTGGCTGAAGCCATACAACACGTGAACATGGACGTGATGTCAGGAGATATCGCGGAAGTTTGTTTGCATTGAAAACAGCTTGAATCCCCTCATTTCATCATTAAAATGAACGTGATAACTGGCTAAATAAATCATATAATGTTGCTTAATAAATTATTGTTGCAATGCAAGAGGAACAGAGTTGTGTTTGAAGGCGTTTTGTAAAAAATAGTAATGTGGTATGAAATGCTTATTTGAGATGGCTTTTTGACTTAAACCAAGTGTTACAAGGTAGTATATGTCGAGGGTCTTCAGGGCAGGCACAGAGAGGCAGAAGAGTCAAAAATAGCACCACTTGCAATTTATTGCTTGACCACCAGGACTGTGAGAGCATCCCAAAAATACAAAAATAGAGAAAAATGGAAAAAAAGGAAAAGAAAATATATACAAAAAATATAAACAAAACTGGCTAATGGTAGCCACAACAAAAGCACTTAAACTCAAAGGCTTAAACAATAATAAATGCTACCTTTAGGAGCCTCACACATCTGAGGACACAGGAACAAAGGAGGATACAGACAAAGTCTCCTCTCCTACAAAAAGTCTCTTGCACAATGGATGCACAACCCCTATAAAGGGTACCTGAACTCGCCCCTAATTGGACTAAACCATACAAAATACATGACACAGGGGAGTTCCCAACTTACAGGTAAGTATGCAATATTATACAAACTACATGACATCATTACACATATTTTCATCAACAGGCCTTGAACAAAATATCAATAAATAGCTACATGCAAAAATACATATTCCAGACACATTGGATAAGTTAATTGATTTCGCGAGGGCGCAACCACGCCACTCGCGAACGCACCCAATGCATATAGGCATCCCAGGACGGGAGCGCGCTTCCCTAAACAGACCAGGAAGAGCTACAGCGGTAAGCACGCAAACGCTGAACAAACATTTCTAAACACTCTTCAGACGTGACAATACGGCACATGATAATGTTAATGGAAGTGTTTTAACATGTTACTGAAACATTTTAAAATAAACTGAGGTATTTCTCCAAAGATATAAGCGCGTGTATGTTGTTTGAATGAATGAATGAAATGCGAGTGGAATGTTTACCGAGTAGAATGTTTGACGTGGTTTTAACAAATGTGTGCACCCATCTGTTTAGACACACGTAAACTACACAGCGTACACATATTATTGGAAAGCATGGCAAAACACGACATAAGTATCAAACATGGATAATAACTTCAGTAACTGAATGATAGCCACAGCGTAACAGTTCATAGCGGCCGCCATTAGGACGCGGTGAGAGCGTGCCATAAGCTGCGGTCTCACACACCCCCCTACTTATGCTTGGCCCTCCTCATAGAGGCGGGACAAGAAATCCGCAGTCACATTGTCCTTGCCAGCTCGATACTGGACTGTAAACTTATAGGGTTGCAATGACAAGTACCACCTTGTGATCCGAGCATTACTGTCTCTCATGCGATTCAGCCATTGCAGCGCCCGGTGATCAGTCTCTAACACAAAGTCTTTGCCCATCAAATAATACTTTAGAGTGTCCAGTGCCCACTTAATGGCTAGACACTCTTTCTCCACAGTGGAGTATCTAGTCTCTCTGGGAAAGAGTTTGCGGCTGATGTACTGAACTGGCCGCCGGTCTTCCCCCTCTCCCTGCAACAGCACGGCCCCAAGCCCCAACCCTGAGGCGTCTGTTTGGACCGTGAAGGGCAAATCAAAGTTTGGGCTTTGTAGCACCGGGCTGTGACACAGACTGTCCTTAAGGTCCTGAAAAGCCCTGTCACAGTCATCTGTCCACACCACCTTGTTTGGGCTAGACTTGCGGGTCAAGTTGGTCAGCACAGCAGCCCTGGTGGAGAAGTCAGGTATGAACCTGCGATACCACCCCACTAGACCAAGGAAGGAACGCACTCCCTTCTTGGTAGTGGGTGGCGAGCAGTTGCGCACAGCGTCCACTTTGCTCACCTGAGGTTTGATGTTTCCGCCACCCAGGACATATCCCAGGTAGCAGACTTCTGGCCTGGCCAGCTGACATTTACTTGCGTTGACCACAAGCCCTGCAGCCTTAATCCGCTGGAAAATGTCCTCAAGGTGTCTCAGGTGGTCAGCCCACGAGGAGCTATAGATCACGACATCGTCGATGTAGGCGGCGGCATAGCCCTCCGCCCCCCTCAGCACTTGGTCCATTAGGCGCTGGAAGGTGGCGGCGGCCCCATGTAAACCAAATGGCATGGTGGTGAAGTGGAACAGCCCCGTGGGAGCTCGAAAGGCCGTCAGCTCCTGAGCCTCAGGCGTCAGGGGCACCTGCCAATACCCCTTGCACAGATCTAATGTGCTGAGGTATACTGCGTTACCGAGCCGCTCCACCAGCTCGTCGACTCGAGGCATAGGATAAGGGTCGAAGGCAGAGATGGCGTTGAGTTTGGAAAAGTCCACGCAGAAGCGCAGCCCCCATCCTTCTTCGGGACGAGAACCACAGGGCTGCACCACTGGCTACGGGACGGGACGATCACGCCCATCTCCAACATCGCCTGGACTTCCTGCTTCAATGCAGGGATCAGCCGTGCAGGGACTCTGAAGGAGGACTGGCGAATGGGCCCAGGCGAAGTCAACTGGATGTGGTGTTGGATCAACGTTGTCCGCCCAGGTGACTCTTGGAACAGACCCTCCGGAACCACCTGCAGCAGCTCCTTCTGGTGACGGCTGGAAAGATGCTCTACAGAGGGAAGAGAGGCCTCACCTCCTATGGTCGGGAAGTACTGTTCTTTCAGCTCCTCCTCTTCCACCACAGTACGAGCCCACATCAGGTCACTGGAGGCCCCCGGTCTGGAGATCCACTCCTTGAGCAGGTTGATGTGAAATACCTGCTTTGGCTTTCGACGATCCGGCATCGCGATCTCGTAGGTCACTGGACCCATCTTGCGCAGGACTTCAAAAGGGCCCTGCCATTTGGCTAGCAGGCCACTCTCTGAAGAAGGAAGCAGCAGAAGCACTTTCTGCCCTGGGTTGAAGGTGCGGCTCCGGGCGGTCTTGTCGTACCAGGTCTTTTGGTTGGACTGAGCCTGGGCGAGGTTGTCATGGGCCAGGCTACTCAGCTCCTCCAGCTTGTCTCTCATCTTGAGTACGTAGCTCACGATGTTGGCCGCCGGTTGAGGATCTTCTCCCATCCAGGTCTCCCGGAGCACGTCCAGCGGACCCCTCACCTGGCGCCCATAGAGAAGCTCGAAAGGAGAGTAGCCGGTCGACGCCTGTGGAACCTCTCTGTAGGCGAACAGGAGATAGGGCAACCACTGGTCCCAGTCAGCTCCGGTGTCGCTCACAAACTTCCTTAGCATGGCTTTCAAGGTTTGGTTGAATCGTTCAACCATACCATCAGTCTGCGGGTGGTACGGCGTAGTTCTTATACCTTTGACCCCTAACAGAGAGTACACCTGCTTCATAAACTTGGAGTTAAAGTTGGTGCCCTGATCTGTGATAATCTCTCTTGGGATCCCCACCCGTGAAAAAAGTTGAATTAGGCAATTTGCTACCTGCCTAGACTTGGTATTCCTCAAGGGGAAGGCTTCAGGATAGCGAGTTGCGTAATCACAAATAACGAGGATATAGCGGTTGCCAGACCTGCTCTTATCTAAAGGGCCCACTACATCCATGGCTATCCTTGTGAAGGGGACATCAACAATGGGGAGGTTAACTAGGGGTGCTTTTATGCCTCTATTGGAGCGGGTTGTCAGCTGGCAGGCTGGACAGGACTTACAGTAAGCTACTACTTCCTGGTACATTCCTGGCCAATAAAAGCGACTGGAAATCCTATCAAGGGTTTTCTGCTGCCCTAGATGACCTGACAAGGGAATGTCATGAGCTAGGTGCAAAACTTTGGACCTAAGGGGCTTAGGGACCACTAACTGCTCCCCCTCAGCACTCACACGTACCAGCTTTCCCTCTCTCAACACGAAGCATTTATTCCCACACACAGCAGCCCTAGCAAGTTCATCTTCAGTCTTTATCTTATTAAAACACACGTTCAAAGTGGAGTCATTCTTCTGCATTAGCTCAAAGTCCACAACTTGTACAACACTGTCATCTAGTGGTGGAAGGGGCAATTGCTCCTGCATTGGAGTCCCTAAAACCTTGTCCCTCCGCTTAACTGACTTGGGCTTCCTCTCTTTGCCCCCTACGGAGCCAATGCAAAAAGGCAGTTCCTGCCAAACATTCTCCTCTGAAGACTCGGCCTTAGCCTGCGCCCTAGTTACCACAAAACTTTTAGCTGGGGGTAAGTGACGCTGTTACAGGTCAGCTAAAATGGGAACATCCTGACCTAATACGACTGCATAGGGGCAGGTATCCATTATACCAACATTTAACAGGTAAGTTTGGCCTTCTATTTCCACCTGCACGTCAGTTGTCTTGTGCTCTGTCTCATCCCCGTGTATACAACGTACCCTGACACTGCCTGTCCCAACTAACCCATCAGGTCCCAAACATGCTCCCTGGATAAATGTCTGACTACTGCCTGAATCTATCAAAGCCTGCCACACTTTCCCTCTGATTCTGACAGGCACTATAGCATCCATAGAGCTAGGGGTCACTGTTCCAACACTTGGGGTGTAACACAATCTGCCAGCACTAGTGGGGGCCAAAGGGCACTCGGGTTTAATATGGCCTGGCTGTCCACAGTTATGGCAGATTATTTTAGGGTTAGACCTAGGGGGTTGAATAGGCTTGCTAAAGGGGCTGCTAGACTGCCTGAACTCACGTCCACCACCCGCAGACTTACCAGGAGGTCTCCGCTCAGGCTCCCGCTGGGCCCCTTGGGTTCGGCGGTTGGAAGGTTCTTGGGCCCCGAGCTGGTAGCCTCTCTTGTGTCGTCGTGCAGCGATGAAGGTTTCAGCCAGCTCTGCAGCCTTCTTTGGCGATTTTGGGTTATGTTCTTTGACCCACACTTTAAGCTCAGGGTTCAGCATTCGGAGGAATTGTTCAAGGATGATGGCGTCTCCAATCTGTTCCTTGGTCTTCATGCTTGGGCTCATCCACTTTTGGTAGAGGTCACTGAGTCTTGATTGTAGCTCTCTTGCCGTTTCTCCCTCCAGGACAGTCATGGAGCGGAATCTGTGGCAATAGGCCTCTGGATCAATTTCAAACTTTGTCAGGATGGCTTGCTTCACTTTAACATAATCGCGGGCGTCTATTATGTCCATTGCCACATAGGCAGCACGGGCCTTCCCTGACAGCAGGGGAACAAGATAAAGGGCCCATTGATCCATCTGCCATTGGTTAGCGAATGCAAACCTCTCGAACGTCGTTAAATAGTGCTCAATGTCCTCATCTTCCTTGTAGGGGGTCATCTTGGGGGGATGGTATCCATAATGTGGTGGTGGGTGGTAGCTCACAGGCAAGAATGTTTCTGTCATGGGGCTGGCTGAGCGGGATATGGTCACTGGCCTGGTCATCTCGGATATGGGACTAGCTGACCTTGATACCGTAGCTGGCCTGGATGTTCCAGCCTCCGTCACGGTAGCCTGTGACACCGTCTGCATCGATCCGGCTCGTGGGTCTGGCAGGGGTGCGAAGTTAGTAGAAGGGCGTTCCTCTTCCTCTTCCTCATCCACTGGGGACTCCCCTGGTCGGTTGAGGCTTTCGGTGCTCACCAGCGTCTGTAGCTGTTGGAATTGGTGTTGCAGCGACCGCCACCTCTGATCTTGACGCTGTGTCTCCCGCTCCCATCGCTGCTCTCTGGTCTGTTGAGCTTGAATGAAAGACGTCACAGCGGTCTCTAGCCTGGATAAACGGTCAGCAGAGGGCGCTGTATGTAGCCCGGCGTCATCCTCCTCTTCCTCCTGTACAACAGGGGGCGCTGACGTTGGTCGTGTCTGCTGTGACATCACTGCTCATGTGCCGGCCCTAGCGGAACACTGGATCCCACCGCTGCCACCAAAATGTTACAAGGTAGTATGTCGAGGGTCTTCAGGGCAGGCACAGAGAGGCAGAAGAGTCAAAAATAGCACCACTTGCAATTTATTGCTTGACCACCAGGAGTGTGAGAGCATCCCAAAAATACAAAAATAGAGAAAAATGGAAAAAAAGGAAAAGAAAATATATACAAAAAATATAAACAAAACTGGCTAATGGTAGCCACAACAAAAGCACTTAAACTCAAAGGCTTAAACAATAATAAATGCTACCTTTAGGAGCCTCACACATCTGAGGACACAGGAACAAAGGAGGACACAGACAAAGTCTCCTCTCCTACAAAAAGTCTCTTGCACAATGGATGCACAACCCCTATAAAGGGTACCTGAACTCGCCCCTAATTGGACTAAACCACACAAAATACATGACACAGGGGAGTTCCCAACTTACAGGTAAGTATGCAATATTATACAAACTACATGACATCATTACACATATTTTCATCAACAGGCCTTGAACAAAATATCAATAAATAGCTACATGCAAAAATACATATTCCAGACACATTGGATAAGTTAATTGATTTCGCGAGGGCGCAACCACGTCCACTCGCGAACGCACCCAATGCATATAGGCATCCCAGGACGGGAGCGCGCTTCCCTAAACAGACCAGGAAGAGCTACAGCGGTAAGCACGCAAACGCTGAACAAACATTTCTAAACACTCTTCAGACGTGACAATACGGCACATGATAATGTTAATGGAAGTGTTTTAACATGTTACTGAAACATTTTAAAATAAACTGAGGTATTTCTCCAAAGATATAAGCGCGTGTATGTTGTTTGAATGAATGAATGAAATGCGAGTGGAATGTTTACCGAGTAGAATGTTTGACGTGGTTTTAACAAATGTGTGCACCCATCTGTTTAGACACACGTAAACTACACAGCGTACACATATTATTGGAAAGCATGGCAAAACACGACATAAGTATCAAACATGGATAATAACTTCAGTAACTGAATGATAGCCACAGCGTAACAGTTCATAGCGGCCGCCATTAGGACGCGGTGAGAGCGTGCCATAAGCTGCGGTCTCACACCAAGCCATGCTGGAGAGCAATAAGGCTATTTCATTGGGCAAAACTTGCAAACTGCTTAGCAGCAGCTCATTCAAATAAGCCCATTTTCAGTGAGTACAACGTGGTGGGTGTCAAATTTGTCATGAGGAGTTTCAAACCAATCGGAATAATGAGTTATGTCATGGGGGTGGGATGCATCCTCTTGCAGCCGAGAAAAAGGAGATGCGGGTTTCGGCTGCAGGCGCCTTGATACCGCGAGTTTTGAGTGACGTGCTGTGGGCGTATTTTGGTGACGCATTCACAAGTTTGGTGAAGTCAGCCGGAAGTCGGACACCGCGTCTAACCACAATGCATCGCTTGGCTGCAGCCGGCTGCAGGCGGCTTTACATCTCGAACACGCCTATTGACAACAGTATGACATCGTTCCAGTTTTTTCTCTTTGGGTGGAGCCGGGGAGGAGGTGGGTTGCGAAAGCAGTGTGCAACTGAAGCAGCAGGAAGAGTAACCAGAGGGAAACGGCTTAAATAGAGCGCCCTATTGACAAGCAGCCTATGGCGAGCGGCAGCGGAAAGAACAGCTGACATGGGCTGGGCTGGCATTAACCAATTAGAGATGTAACAGCTGATAGCGGGCTTGACTACGTGGCCTGCCTGCCAGAACTAACGCAGAGTGCTCCATTTTACATTTCTGGGAGATGCGAGCATGACAAATTGGTTTAACCAAGGCCAAACATCAAGAAGAATAGGCATTGTCTAAGACATTGAGTGTTGAGATGTGCAGTTTGATGCCCTTAAAAAGACTTTAAGTTTTTTTTTTATCTTAGCTTATCCATTCATTATAGTGCATGCAAAGCAATGCACTATATTGTTATTCGGTTGCTTCTTATTACAGTGCATGCAAAGCGATGCACTGTACTGTTCTCCGTTGGCTTCTTCTTTTTATTACAGTGCATGCAAAGCGATGCACTGTACTGTTCTCCGTTGGCTTCTTCTTCTTTTTATTACAGTGCATGCATAGCGATGCACTGTCTTGTTATCCGTTGGCTTCTTCTTCTTATTCTTATTCTTATTATTCTTCTATGCACGCTTTTTCTCAATAACCGTTTCACCTAGAAACTTCATTCAAACTTCATCTTGTAGGTCTCAATTTCTATTGTTATGCTAAGACTTTTCTCTTTTCTACTATTTTTACTTTTTCCACTATCTGCGATAAACGAGCGAAAAAGAGCTATTTTTCCAGAAATGATGGAATTTTGATAGTTCCATAACAGAATTCTACTTCCTACTGTTGCTTCCCTTAACTACTGTAAACATTCTATTGTTGCTTTCTTGACTACTGTAAACATTCCAGAGAACTTTCAGCAGACTAGTGGAACTTCTAGGATTCTATTTCCACGAACATTCTGTTATCTGCTGTATTAACCTTTCCAGTTCATTTCTATTAAACTAATGGGCTATTTAAGGTTTTTTCACTTCCATTTGCTGAGGCAAAGGGCTGTGAGCGAGCCTCTTTGCCTTTCCCCTCTTCTACTGTCTTTTTCTATTCAATTCTCTGTATCATCTATTCAACATTTGACAACTTTTTCATCTTTGTCATTTTTTTCTTTGATTCTCTGTATTATCTGTTCAACTTTTGGCAACTATTTACCTCTTCACATTTTTGTCTTCAATTCTCTGTATTATCTATTCACTTTTTCAACAACATTTTACATTTTTGCCTTTTTCTCTTCAATTCTCTGTATTAATCTATTCAACTTTTTGCCAACTTTTTACTGTACATCTTTGCCTTTTTCTCTTCAATTCTCTGTATCATCTATTCAACTTTTTGGCAACCTTTCAAGCCTAGTCTACATATTTTCCTTTTTTTCTCTTCAATTCTCTGTATTATATTCAACATTTTTTGCAACTTTTTTTTTTTTTTTTTTACATCTTTTCCTCTTTCAACATTTTTAAACAAATTGACACAAACCAACTTTTTATGTAATCATCAACAACGAACCATTTGACCTTTTACCACTAATTCAACTACTGATACAGGCCATGTTCATTCGAACGATCATCAACTATCTTTTTTTTCAACTATTCAATAATCACCCATTCATCAACATTAACAATAGTCACTGCTAACAACTCCCATGATGACCTAGCAATATACATAGCAACCAACAAGATCAATGTAGCAACCAACATATCCGCCCTCGCAATGGCCTAGTAGCAACCTCAGACACCCCTACAATGTCCTGGGAACCAGTTCCACAATGATGACATGGCAATTGACATAGCAACCAACATGCTCAACATGGCAAACAGCATAGCAACCACCATATCTGCCCTAGCAACAGCCTAGCAACTGCCTCCAGCAGCCTTTACAACCATTCCAGCAATAATGATATAGCAATAAACATAGCAACCAACATGATCAACATAGCAACCAGCATAGCAATCTACATGTCCACCCTAGCAACTGCCTAACAACAACCTTAAGCACTAATGCCACCTTCCAGGAAGCACTTCCACAATGATGACCTAGCAATGAACATTGCAACTAACATGATCAACGTAGCAACCAGCATAGCAACCAACATATCTGCCCTGGCAACAGCCTAACAACAACCTCAAGTAGCCCTGCAATGTCCTAGGAACCGCTTCCACACTGATGACCAAGCACTAGCCATAGCAACCAACATAACAAGCAGCATAGCAACCACCATATCCGCCCTAGCAACGGCCTAACAATAACCAAAAGTACCCTTGTGTAACGGAGGCCAGCTAGCGCGGCTGCGTAGTGTGTAAATCCTCATCACCCAATTCCATGGGCGCTTCTAACACGCTGAGTTAGAAGCTTGGGCTTTTAGCTCAGTTGGTTAGAGTGTTCCACTCCCACGCCGGGAGATTGTAGCTTGCGGGGTGGCGTGTGCGGTGCGGACCGCCACCGGCTACACTTGCAATCAACATACTGCAGCACAACACAGCAACCAGCACCATTTTCTTTTTTTTCCAACTATTCAACTACATGATCAAGGTAGCAACATTTTCTTTGCTACTTAACTAGTAACTTTGATTGCCTAAACAAGTTTCCTCTTTACTCTACTTTTCTACTTTTTTTTCTAATGTCACTTTCTAAGTGCACTTTTTTAAACGTTTGCATGCACTGTGTAATTCCTTGGAATTAGCAAATCTAGTTATTATTATTATTATTCTTCAATGCTCGCTTTTTCTCAATAACCGTTTCACCTAGAAACTTCATTCAAACTTCATCTCGTAGGTCTCGATTTGTGTTGTTATGCTATGACATTTCACTTTTCTACTATTTTTACTTTTTCTACTATCTGCGATAAACGAGCGAAAAAAAGTGCTTTTTTTCACAAATTATGGAATTTTCAGAGTTCCACAACAGAATTCTACTTCCTATTGTTGCTACCTTAACTACTGTAAACATTCTATTGTTGCTTTCTTGACTACTGTAAACATTCCAGAGAACTTTCAGCAGACTAGTGGAACTTCTAGGATTCTATTTCCACGAACATTCTGTTATCTGCTGTATTAACCTTTCCAGTTCATTTCTATTAACCTAATGGGCTATTTAAGCTTATTTCACTTCCATTTGCTGAGGCAAATGAGCTCGCGAAGCGAGCCTCTTTGCCTTTTCCCTCTTCTACTGTCTTTTTCTTTTCAATTCTCTGTATCATCTATTCAACTTTTAACAACTTTTTCATCTTTGCCATTTTTTTCTTTGATTCTCTGTATTATCTGTTCAACTTTTGGCAACTATTTACGTCTTCACCTTTTTGTCTTCAATTCTCTTCAATTATCTATTCACTTTTTCATCGACATTTTACATTTTTGCCTATTTCCCTTCAACTTTTTGCCAACTTTTTACTGTACATCTTTGCCTTTTTCTCTTCAATTCTCTGTATTATCTCTTCAACTTTTTGGCAACCTTTCAGGCCTAGCCTACATATTTTCCTTTTTTTCTCTTCAATTCTCTGTATTATATTCAACATTTTTTGCAACTTTTTTTCCACATCTTTTCCTATTTCAACTATTTCCTATTTCAACATTTTTAAACAAATTTACACAAAGCAACTTTTTATGTAATCATCAACAACGAACCATTTGACGCAGCCAAAGGCTGCGTCCACCTTTTATCACTAATTTAACTACTGATACGGGCCATGTTCATTCGAACTGTCATCAACTATCTTTTTTTTTTCAACTATTCAATAATCACCCATTCATCAACATTAACAATAGCCACTGCTAACAACTCCCATGATGACCTAGCAATATATCAACCAACAAGATCAATGTAGCAACCAACATATCCGCCCTCGCAATGGCCTAGTAACAACCTCAGACACCCCTATGGCAATTGACATAGCAACCAACATGCTAAACATGGCAAACAGCATAGCAACCACCATATCCGCCCTAGCAACAGCCTAGCAACTGCCTCCAGCAGCCTTGCAATGTCTTTAGAACCACTCCATCAATAATGATATAGCAATGAACATGGCAACCAACATGATCAACGTAGCAACCAGCATAGCAACCTACATGTCCACCCTAGCAACTGCCGAACAACAACCTTAAGCACCAATGCCACCTTCCAGGAAGCACTTCCACAATGACCTAGCAATGAACATTGCAACCAACATGATCAACGTAGCAACCACCATAACTTACCTGGCAACAGCCTAGCAACAACCTCAAGAAGCCCTGCAATGTCCTAGGAACCGCTTCCACACTGATGACCAAGCACTAGACATAGCAACCAACATGATCAATGTAACAACCAGCATAGTAACCACCATATCCGCCCTAGCAATGGCCTAACAACAACCAAAAGTACCCTTGCAATCAACATAACAACCAATACAGCAACCAGCACCATTTTCTTTTTTTTCAACTATTCAACAACATGATCAAGGTAGCAACATTTTCTTTGCTACTTGACTAGTAACTTTGATTGCCTAAACAAGTTTCCTCTTTACTCTACTTTTCTACTTTTTTTCTACGATCACTTTCTAAGTGTACTTTTTAAACGTTTGCATGCACTGTGTAATTCCTTGGAATTGCAAATCTAGTTATTATTATTATTCTTCAATGCTCGCTTTTTCTCAATAACCGTTTCACCTAGAAACTTCATTCAAACTTCATCTCGTAGGTCTCGATTTGTGTTGTTATGCTATGAAATTTCACTTTTCTACTATTTTTACTTTTTCTACTATCTGCGATAAACGAGCGAAAAAAAGTGCTTTTTTTCACAAATTATGGAATTTTCAGAGTTCCACAACAGAATTCTACTTCCTATTGTTGCTACCTTAACTACTGTAAACATTCTATTGTTGCTTTCTTGACTACTGTAAACATTCCAGAGAACTTTCAGCAGACTAGTGGAACTTCTAGGATTCTATTTCTACGAACATTCTGTTATCTGCTGTATTAACCTTTCCAGTTCATTTCTATTAACCTAATGGGCTATTTAAGCTTATTACACTTCCATTTGCTGAGGCAAAGGGCTCGCGAAGCGAGCCTCTTTGCCTTTTCCCTCTTCTACTGTCTTTTTCTTTTCAATTCTCTGTATCATCTATTCAACTTTTAACAACTTTTTCATCTTTGCCATTTTTTTCTTTGATTCTCTGTATTATCTGTTCAACTTTTGGCAACTATTTACGTCTTCACCTTTTTGTCTTCAATTCTCTTCAATTATCTATTCACTTTTTAATCGACATTTTACATTTTTGCCTATTTCCCTTCAACTTTTTGCCAACTTTTTACTGTACATCTTTGCCTTTTTCTCTTCAATTCTCTGTATTATCTCTTCAACTTTTTGGCAACCTTTCAGGCCTAGCCTACATATTTTCCTTTTTTTCTCTTCAATTCTCTGTATTATATTCAACATTTTTTGCAACTTTTTTTCCACATCTTTTCCTATTTCAACTATTTCCTATTTCAACATTTTTAAACAAATTTACACAAAGCAACTTTTTATGTAATCATCAACAACGAACCATTTGACGCAGCCAAAGGCTGCGTCCACCTTTTACCACTAATTTAACTACTGATACGGGCCATGTTCATTCAAACTATCATCAACTATCTTTTTTTTTTAACTATTCAATATCACCCATTCATCAACATTGACAATAGCCACTGCTAACAACTCCCATGATGACCTAGCAATATACATAGCAACCAACAAGATCAATGTAGCAACCAACATATCCGCCCTCGCAATGGCCTAGTAACAACCTCAGATACCCCTACAATGTCCTGGGAACCAGTTCCACAATGATGACATGGCAACTGGCATAGCAACCAACATGCTCAACATGGCAAACAGCATAGCAACCACCATATCCGCCCTAGCAACAGCCTAGCAACTGCCTCCAGCAGCCTTGCAATGTCTTTACAGCCACTCCAGCAATAATGATATAGCAATGAACATTGCAACCAACATGATCAACGTAGCAACCAGCATAGCAACCTACATGTCCACCCTAGCAACTGCCGAACAACATCCTCAAGCACCAATGCCACCTTCCAGGAAGCACTTCCACAATGATGACCTAGCAATGAACATTACAACCAACATGATCAACGTAGCAACCACCATAACTTACCTGGCAACAGCCTAGCAACAACCTCAAGAAGCCCTGCAATGTCCTAGGAACCGCTTCCACACTGATGACCAAGCACTAGACATAGCAACCAACATGATCAATGTAACAACCAGCATAGTAACCACCATATCCGCCCTAGCAACGGCCTAACAACAACCAAAAGTACCCTTGCAATCAACATAACCAATACAGCAACCAGCGCCATTTTCTTTTTTTTTTTTCAACTATTCAACAACATGATCAAGGTAGCAACATTTTCTTTGCTACTTGACTAGTAACTTTGATTGCCTAAACAAGTTTCCTCTTTACTCTACTTTTCTACTTTTTTTCTACTATCACTTTCTAAGTGTACTTTTTTAAACGTTTGCATGCACTGTGTAATTCCTTGGAATTGCAAATCTAGTTATTATTATTATTCTTCAATGCTCGCTTTTTCTCAATAACCGTTTCACCTAGAAACTTCATTCAAACTTCATCTCGTAGGTCTCGATTTGTGTTGTTATGCTATGACATTTCACTTTTCTACTATTTTTACTTTTTCTACTATCTGCGATAAACGAGCGAAAAAAGTGCTTTTTTTCACAAATTATGGAATTTTCAGAGTTCCACAACAGAATTCTACTTCCTATTGTTGCTACCTTAACTACTGTAAACATTCTATTGTTGCTTTCTTGACTACTGTAAACATTCCAGAGAACTTTCAGCAGACTAGTGGAACTTCTAGGATTCTATTTCCACGAACATTCTGTTATCTGCTGTATTAACCTTTCCAGTTCATTTCTATTAACCTAATGGGCTATTTAAGCTTATTTCACTTCCATTTGCTGAGGCAAAGGCTCTTTGCCTTTTCCCTCTTCTACTGTCTTTTTCTTTTCAATTCTCTGTATCATCTATTCAACTTTTAACAACTTTTTCATCTTTGCCATTTTTTTCTTTGATTCTCTGTATTATCTGTTCAACTTTTGGCAACTATTTACGTCTTCACCTTTTTGTCTTCAATTCTCTGTCAATTATCTATTCACTTTTTCAACAACATTTGACATTTTTGCCTTTTTCTCTTCAATTCTCTGTATTAATCTATTCAACTTTTTGCCAACTTTTTACTGTACATCTTTGCCTTTTTCTCTTCAATTCTCTGTATTATCTCTTCAACTTTTTGGCAACCTTTCAGGCCTAGCCTACATATTTTCCTTTTTTTCTCTTCAATTCTCTGTATTATATTCAACATTTTTTGCAACTTTTTTTTTCTTCACATCTTTTCCTATTTCAACTATTTCCTATTTCAACATTTTTAAACAAATTTACACAAAGCAACTTTTTATGTAATCATCAACAACGAACCATTTGACGCAGCCAAAGGCTGCGTCCACCTTTACCACTAATTTAACTACTGATACGGGCCATGTTCATTCAAACTATCATCAACTATCTTTTTTTTCAACTATTCAATATCACCCATTCATCAACATTGACAATAGCCACTGCTAACAACTCCCATGATGACCTAGCAATATACATAGCAACCAACAAGATCAATGTAGCAACCAACATATCCGCCCTCGCAATGGCCTAGTAACAACCTCAGATACCCCTACAATGTCCTGGGAACCAGTTCCACAATGATGACATGGCAACTGGCATAGCAACCAACATGCTCAACATGGCAAACAGCATAGCAACCACCATATCCGCCCTAGCAACAGCCTAGCAACTGCCTCCAGCAGCCTTGCAATGTCTTTACGAACCACTCCATCAATAATGATATAGCAATGAACATGGCAACCAACATGATCAACGTAGCAACCAGCATAGCAACCTACATGTCCACCCTAGCAACTGCCGAACAACAACCTTAAGCACCAATGCCACCTTCCAGGAAGCACTTCCACAATGATGACCTAGCAATGAACATTGCAACCAACATGATCAACGTAGCAACCACCATAACTTACCTGGCAACAGCCTAGCAACAACCTCAAGAAGCCCTGCAATGTCCTAGGAACCGCTTCCACACTGATGACCAAGCACTAGACATAGCAACCAACATGATCAATGTAACAACCAGCATAGTAACCACCATATCCGCCCTAGCAACGGCCTAACAACAACCAAAAGTACCCTTGCAATCAACATAACAACCAATACAGCAACCAGCACCATTTTCTTTTTTTTTTCAACTATTCAACAACATGATCAAGGTAGCAACATTTTCTTTGCTACTTGACTAGTAACTTTGATTGCCTAAACAAGTTTCCTCTTTACTCTACTTTTCTACTTTTTTTTCTACGATCACTTTCTAAGTGTACTTTTTTAAACGTTTGCATGCACTGTGTAATTCCTTGGAATTGCAAATCTAGTTATTTTTATTATTCCACATCGTTTTTCTGCGATTAATTCAGCATCAACCATTCAACATATCAACGTCATTCAAACACCGTTGCGTAGCTCTGCAATTGGTGTGTTGGGCTGCTACTTTTCGTTTTTGCAACTTTTATACTTTTTGCGTTATCGGCGATAAACGAGCGAAAAAAGTCCCATTGAAATGAATGGTGGAACTCTCTGCATTCTATTTGCCATTGTTGTCACCTTAGCCACTTACTGTAAACATTCCACTGCTTCTGCTGGCAGTCGGAACTTTATTTGCATGAGAATTCTATTTCAACTAGAAACTATTATCAGCTGCATTAAATCAACTTTTTCTACGTTTTTAAACAAGTTTACAATAAGCAACTTTTTATGTAACCATCAACAATATACCAATTGACGCAGCCGAAGGCTGCGTCCAACTTTTTCAACAATTTTAACTATTGTAACAATCTGTAATCATCCGACTATCATACAATTCTACATTTTGCAACTTCTTTGCAAGTTGCTGGTCTACCTTCAGATTTTTCTTCTTTTTTCCCAACAATTCAACTATCAACCTCTCATTATCATTTGCAATAGCAACTACTGGTAGCACAGGACGTCTCACAATATCTACTTTTTCATCTATCAACTGTAAATGCAACCATTCCAACAACGATGATATGGCAATCAACATAGCAACAAACATGATCAACGTAGCAACCAGCATAGCAACCATCATGTCCGCCCTAGCAACAGCTTCCAGCACAATTGCAACATCTTGGGAACCACTTCAACAATGATGACTGAGCACTCAGCATAGCAACCAACATTACGAACATGGCAACCAGCATAGCAACCGTTATATCCGCCCTAGCAACGGCCTAGCAACAGGTTCCAGCACCCTTACAACGTCTCAGGAACCATTCCAACAATGATGACATGGCAATCAACATAGCAACCAACATGATCAACATAGCAACCAGCATATCCGCCCTAGAAACGGCCTAGCAACAGCTTCCAGCACCCTTGCAACGTCTCAGGAACCACTCCAACAATTATGACATGGCAAACAACATAGCAACCAACATGATCAACATAGCAACCGCCATGTCCGCCCTAGCAACGGCCTAGCAACAGCTTCCAGCAGCCTTGCAACGTCTTATGAACCACTTCAACAATTATGACCTACGCATCAACAAAGCAACCAAGATGATCAATGTTGCAACCAGCATAACGACCGCCATGTCCGCCTTAGCAACAGCCTAACAACAACCTTAATCAACCTTGCAACTTTTTGGGAACAACCTTTACGTTTGTGACGTATGCAATCAACATTGCATCCAACATGATCAACGTAGCAAACACCATAGCAACCACCATATCCGCCTTAGCAACAGCTTAGCAACAGTTTGTAGCGCCCTTGCAATGCCTTAGGAACCACTTTCACGACTAATGACTTAGCAATCAACATAGCCACCAACATGATCAACGTAGCAACCAGCACAGCAACCACCATGTCCGTCTTAGCAACGCCCTAGCAACAACCTTACACAAACTTGAAACTTCTTAGGAACAACTTCCACATTGATGACGTAGCAATCAACATTGCATCCAACATGATCAACAAAGCAACCAGCATTGCAACCGCCTTTAGCAACGCCCTAGCAACAACCTTAAGAAACCTTGTTCAATGTAGCAACCAGCATGGCAACCACCATACTTAATATCTTACTTACATACAGTATCTTACTTAGTTACTGTACTTATCTTACTTACTTTCTTCCTTAGCAACAACTTCAATGGTTTAGCAACTATATCATGTTTTATTTCTCTTATCAGATGTTTATGCAAAAAATGTCACTTTCATAAAACTTTTTTTTTACATTTTGCATGCACTATGTAATTTCCATGGAATTACAATTTCTTAGTTATTATTATTCCACACACCTTTCTGCGATTAATTCAGCTTCAACCGTTCAACATATCAACTTCATTCAAACACCGTTGCGTAGCTCTGCAATTGGTGAGTGTTGCTTCTACTTTTCATTTTTGCAACTTTTATACTTTTTACGTAATCGGCAATAAACAAGTGAAAAAAAGTCCCATTGAAATGAATGGTGGAACTTTCAGCATTCTATAGAACATTGTTGTCACCTTAGCCACTTACTGTAAACATTCCACTGGTTCTGCTGGCAGTCGGAACTTTATTTGCATGAGAATTCTATTTCAATTAGAAACTATTATCAGCTGCATTAAATCAACTTTTTCTACATTTTTAAACAACTTTACAATAAGCAACCTTTTATGTAACCATCAACAATATACCAATTGATGCAGCCGAAGGCTGCGTCCAACTGTTTCAACTACTTTAACTATTGTAACAATCTGCATTCATCCAACTATCATACAATTCTACTTTTTTGCAACTTCTTTGCAACTTGTTGGTCTTCCTTCAGATTTTTCTTCTTTTCTTCAACAATTCTACTATCAACCTTTCATCATCTTTTGCAATAGCCACTACTGGTAGCACTGACGGCCAAAGGCCGCGTCTCACAATATCTACTTTTTCTTCTACCAACTGTAAATGCAACTTTCATCCTTTGCACCAACTTCCACATTAATGAGCTGGCATCAATATGATTAACATAGCAACCAGCATAGCAACTAGTATATCCGTCCTAGCAACGGCCTAGCAACAGCTTCCAGCACCATTGCAACGTCTTGGGAACCACTGCGACAATGATGACAAAGCACTCAGCATAGCATCCAACATTACGAACATGGCAACCAGCATAGCAACAGACATGTCCGCCCTAGCAACGGCCTAGCAACAGCTTCCAGCACCCTTGCAACGTCTCAGGAACCATTCCAACAATGATGACATGGCAATCGACATAGCAACCAACATGATCAACATAGCAACCGCCATGTTCGCCCTAGCAACGGCCTAGCAACAGCTTCTAGCAGCCTTGCAACGTCTTATGAACCACTCCAACAATTATGACCTATGCACCCACATAGCAACCAAGATGATCAATGTCACAACCAGCATAACGACCGCCATATCCGCCTAAGCAATGCCCCAACAACAACCCTAAGCAACCTTGCAACTTTTTAGGAACAACCTTTACATTTATGACGTATCAATCAACATTGCATCCAACATGATCAACCTAGCAACCACCATAGCAACCACCATATCTGCCTTAGCAACAGCTTAGCAACAGTTTCTAAAGCCCTTGCAATGCCTTGGGAACCACTTCCACGATAATGACCTAGCAATCAACATAGCCACCAACATGATCAACGTAGCAACCAGCACAGCAACCACCATGTCCGCCTTAGCAACGCCCTAGCAACAACCTTACGCAAACTTGAAACTTCTTAGGAACAACTTCCACATTGATGATGTAGCAATCAACATTGCATCCAACATGATCAACAAAGCAACCAGCATAGCAACCGCCTTATCCGCCTTAGCAACGCCCTAGCAACAACCTTTAGAAACCTTGTTCAATGTAGCAACCAGCATGGCAACCACCATACTTAATATCTTACTTACATACAGTATCTTACTTAGTTACTGTACTTATCTTACTTACTTTCTTCCTTAGCAACAACTTCAATGGTTTAGCAACTATATCATGTTTTATTTCTCTTATCAGATGTTTATGCCAAAAATGTCACTTTCATAAAACTTTTTTTTTACATTTTGCATGCACTATGTAATTTCCATGGAATTACAATTTCTAGTTATTATTTTTATTCCACACACTTTTCTGCGATTAATTCAGCTTCAACCGTTCAACATATCAACTTCATTCAAACACCGTTGCGTAGCTCTGCAATTGGTGAGTGTTGCTTCTACTTTTCGTTTTTGCAACTTTTATACTTTTTGCGTAATCGGCAATAAACAAGTGAAAAAAAGTCCCATTGAAATGAATGGTGGAACTTTCAGCATTCTATAGAACATTGTTGTCACCTTAGCCACTTACTGTAAACATTCCACTGCTTCTGCTGGCAGTCGGAACTTTATTTGCATGAGAATTCTATTTCAACCAGAAACTACTATCAGCTGCATTAAATAAACTTTTTCTACATTTTTAAACAACTTTACAATAAGCAACTTTTTATGTAACCATCAACAATATACCAATTGATGCAGCCGAAGGCTGCGTCCAACTTTTTCAACTACTTTAACTATTGTAACAATCTGCATTCATCCAACTATCATACAATTCTACTTTTTTGCAACTTCTTTGCAACTTGTTGGTCTTCCTTCAGATTTTTCTTCTTTTCTTCAACAATTCTACTATCAACCTTTCATCATCTTTTGCAATAGCCACTACTGGTAGCACTGGACGCGGCCAAAGGCGCGTCTCACAATATCTACTCTTTCTTCTATCAACTGTAAATGCAACTTTCATCCTTTGCACCAACTTCCACATTAATGAGCTGGCATCAATATGATTAGCATAGCAACCAGCATAGCAACCAGAATATCCGCCCTAGCAACGGCCTAGCAACAGCTTCCAGCACCATTGTAACGTCTTGGGAACCACTTCAACAATGATGACATGGCAATCAACATAGCAACCAACATGATCAACATAGCAACCGCCATGTCCAGCATAGCAACCAACATTACGAACATGGCAACCAGCATAGCAACAGACATGTCCGCCCTAGCAACGGCCTAGCAACAGCTTCCAGCACCCTTGCAACGTCTCATGAACCATTCCAACAATGATGACATGGCAATCAACATAGCAACCAACATGATCAACATAGCAACCGCCATGTCCGCCCTAGCAACGGCCTAGCAACAGTTTCTAGCGCCCTTGCAATGCCTTTGGAACCACTTCCACGATAATGACCTAGCAATCAACATTGCATCCAACATGATCAACGTAACAACCAGCACAGCAACCGTCATATCCGCCTTAGCAACGCCCTAGCAACAACCTTAAGCAAACTTGCAACTTCTTAGGAACAACTTCCACATTGGTGACGTAGCAATCAACATTGTATCTAACATGATCAACGTAGCAACCAGTATAGCAACCACCATATCTTACTTAATATCTTACTTACATACAGTATCCGTATCTTACTTAGTTGCTATACTTATCTTACTTACTTTATGCATTAGCATCAACTTCAATGGTTTAGCAACTATATCATGTTTTTTTCTCTTATCAGATGTTTATGCAAAAAATGTCACTTTCATAAAACTTTTTTTTTACGTTTTGCATGCACTATGTAATTTCCATGGAATTACAATTTCTAGTTATTTTTATTCCACACACTTTTCTGCGATTAATTCAGCTTCAACCGTTCAACATATCAACTTCATTCAAACACCGTTGCGTAGCTCTGCAATTGGTGAGTGTTGCTTCTACTTTTCAGTTTTGCAACTTTTATACTTTTTGCGTAATCGGCAATAAACAAGCGAAAAAAGTCCCATTGAAATGAATGGTGGAACTTTCAGCATTCTATAGAACATTGTTGTCACCTTAGCCACTTACTGTAAACATTCCACTGGTTCTGCTGGCAGTCGGAACTTTATTTGCATGAGAATTCTATTTCAATTAGAAACTATTATCAGCTGCATTAAATCAACTTTTTCTGCATTTTTAAACAACTTTACAGTTAGCAACTTTTTATGTAACCATCAACAATATAACAATTGACGCAGCTGAGGCTGGTCCAACTTTCACTACTTTAACTATTGTAACAATCTGTATTCATCCAACTATCATACAATTCTACTTTTTTGCATCTTCTTTGCAACAGATTTTTCTTATTTTTCAACAATTCTACTATCAACCTTTCATATCTTTGCAATAGCCACTACTGGTAACTCGTCTCACAATCTCTTTCTTCTACCAACTGTAAATGCAACTTCATCCTTGCACCATCAATTTGAGCTGGCATCAATATGATTAACATAGCAACCAGCATAGCACTAGTATATCCGTCCTAGCAACGGCCTAGCAACAGCTTCAGCACCATTGTAACGTCTTGGGACCACTCGCAATGATGACAAAGCACCAGCATAGCATCAACATTACGAACATGGCAACCAGCATAGCAACAGACATGTCCGCCAAGCCTAGCAACAGCTTCCAGCACCCTTGCAACGTCTCAGGAACCATTCCAACAATGATGACATGGCAATCGACATAGCAACCAACATTATCAACATAGCAACCGCCATGTCCGCCCTAGCAACGGCCTAGCAACAGCTTCTAGCAGCCTTGCAACGTCTTATGAACCACTCCAACAATTATGACCTATGCACCCACATAGCAACCAAGATGATCAATGTCGCAACCAGCATAACGACCGCCATGTCCGCCTTAGCAATGCCCCAACAACAACCTTAAGCAACCTTGCAACTTTTTAGGAACAACCTTTACATTTATGACGTATCAATCAACATTGCATCCAACATGATCAACCTAGCAACCACCATAGCAACCACCATATCCGCCTTAGCAACAGCTTAGCAACAGTTTCTAGCGCCCTTGCAATGCCTTGGGAACCACTTCCACGTTAATGACCTAGCAATCAACATAGCCACCAACATGATCAACATAGCAACCAGCACAGCAACCACCATGTCCGCCTTAGCAACGCCTAGCAACAACCTTACGCAAACTTGAAACTTCTTAGGAACAACTTCCACATTGATGATGTAGCAATCAACATTGCATCCAACATGATCAACAAAGCAACCAGCATAGCAACCGCCTTATCCGCCTTAGCAACGCCCTAGCAACAACCTTAAGAAACCTTGTTCAATGAAGCAACCAGCATGGCAACCACCATACTTAATATCTTACTTACATACAGTATCTTACTTAGTTACTGTACTTATCTTACTTACTTTCTTCCTTAGCAACAACTTCAGTGGTTTAGCAACTATATCATGTTTTATTTCTCTTATCAGATGTTTATGCAAAAAATGTCACTTTCATAAATTTTTTTTTTTACATTTT
>JAODXP020003855.1:0-30000 GCA_027497455.2 Sardinella longiceps
GCCGCAAGCGGCGATGACGGGCCCTCGCACCAGGTGCACCGCAAAGAGTGCATATCGCAACAATGGTACACAGTGAAGGCACATTCACTCGGAACAGGTGTGCTATCGTTGTCTCACCCTCATTTTTTACACTCGCAGACACTCACTGTCACACACTCACTCAGTCTGCCTTTTAAACTCTTTCTGTTAGTAGGGGCGCTACAGAGAATCACATAAGTCATACTGCATGTTCAGAAGGTGGTCCATAGTCTGAGTACCAACTTTGGCTATGATAGGTCAAACCGTTTCCAAGTTATAATGTTCGACCACAAGGGGGCATTAGAGGGTTTCGATTCATGGTTTTGCGTGGTCAGAACACGGTCAGGAGTCCATATACCAAGTTTGGATAAGCTACATCAAACCGTGTCCAAGTTATCATATTTGACCACTAGAGGGCGCTAGAGAGTTTCGATTCATCGTTATGCATGGTCAGAACACGGCCAGGAGTCCATATACCAAGTTTGAATAAGCTACGTCAAACCGTTCCCAAGTTATCATATTTGACCACTAGAGGGCACTAGACAGTTTCGAGTCATGATTCTGTGTGGTCAGTACACGGTCAACAGTCCATATACTAAGTTTGGATAAGCTACGTCAAACCGTTTCCAAGTTATGATATTTGACCACTAGGGGCGCTTACAGAGTTTCGATTCATGGTTATGCGTGGTCAGAACACGGTCAGGAGTCCATAAACCAAGTTTGGATAAGCTATGTCCAACCGTTTCCAAGTTATAATTTTTGACCACTAGCACTTTTAGCACCTTTCCTGCTTGACCAGGTGGTGGCGCTATAACAGGCACGCCCACAGGGTGTCTAGATATAATCACAGGCACACGATCTATGAACCTGTGAAGTTTCAGATCAATCGAGTAAAGCATAGTCAATTTCTGGCACTTTTCCTGCTTGGCCAGGTGGTGGCGCTATAACAGCCACGCCCACAGGGTGTCTAGATATAATCACAGGCACACAATCTATGAACCTGTGAAGTTTCAGATCAATCGGGTAAAGCATAGTCAATTTCTGGCACTTTTCCTGCTTGGCCAGGTGGTGGCGCTATAACAGCCACGCTCACAGGGTGTCTAGATATAATCACAGGCACACGATACGTATGAACCTGTGAAGTTTCAGATCAATCGGGTAAAGCATAGTCAATTTCTGGCACTTTTCCTGCTTGGCCAGGTGGTGGCGTCTATAACAGCCACGCCCACGGGGTGTCTAGATATAATCACAGGCACACGATCTATGAACCTGTGAAGTTTCAGATCAATCGGGTAAAGCATAGTCAATTTCTGGCACTTTTCCTGCTTGGCCAGGTGGTGGCGCCTATAACAGCCACGCCCACGGGGTGTCTAGATGTCATCACAGTCATACCATCTATGAACCTGTGAAGTTTCAGACCAATCGGTTAATGCAGTGTGATTTTATGACACACTTCCTGTTTCGTGATGAGCTATTAAAATCATACAATTTCATAATATTGTTATTACAACATATTACGAAATATCAAAAATCCGTTCGCAATTTAGCATCAGCAGCATCTAGAGGTCATGTACACCAAATTTCACTTCAATCTGACATACCGTGTCCGACGAGTACGTTAAAGTTCACTGTGTGTCCAAATTTTTACACTCCTTATTACCTCACTTCCTGTTGGGCGTGGCTAATGCAATGTAATACGAAAGTTGTTCGTCTTGGGGAGACACACACACCTACCAAATTTTGTGCGCGTAGCTCAAAGTATATGCCAACCATGGCACTTAATGTCAATTTCTGTACTTTCTCCACCTTACCAGTTGGTGGCGCTGTAACAACCACGCCCATTAAGTGTATGAATGTCGTCGTTAGGATAATATCTATAAATTTGTAAATGACATTCAGACGATTCCATCAACGCCCTGCGATCTAATGACACATTTCCGTTTTTTCAGTTTTTCCCATATTTCGCTCATCCGCCATCTTGAAATTGTAAAGGGTATGAATAATCCCTTCGCAATTTTACATCAGCAACATCTTGGCATCATGTCTACCAAATTTCACAGGAATCTGACCAACGGTGTCCGAGGAGTACGTTAAAGTTCAGTGGGTGTCCGGCCCCATAGAGCCCAATGTAATTTTTTACTTTAGGGGGCGCTACGGAGTCCCTGGGCCACACCCAAGTCCATGCCTCTGTATACCTCTAGTGTTCCATACTTCCAAGGTGTGTGCAAAATTTCATGAGTTTTCATGCACGGGAAAGGGGTCAAAAATGGCCGTAACCAGCGTAAGAAAAATAATAATAATAATTAAAGCCGCAAGCGGCGATGACGGGCCCTCGCACCAGGTGCACCGCAAAGAGCGCATATCGCAACAATGGTACACAGTGAAGGCACATTCACTCGGAACAGGTGTGCTATCTTTGTCTCACCCACATTTTTTACACTCACTGTCACACACTCACTCAGTCTGCCTTTTAAACTCTTTCTCTTAGTAGGGGCGCTACAGAGAATCACATAAGTCATACTGCATGTTCAGAAGGTGGTCCACAGTCTGAGTACCAACTTTGGCTATGATAGGTCAAACCGTTTCCAAGTTATAATGTTCGACCACAAGGGGACATTAGAGAGTTTCGATTCATGGTTTTGCGTGGTCAGAACACGGTCAGGAGTCCATATACCAAGTTTGGATAAGCTACGTCAAACAGTGTCCAAGTTATGATATTTGACCACTAGAGGGCGCTAGAGAGTTTCGATTCATCGTTATGCGTGGTCAGAACACGGTCAGGAGTCCATATACCAAGTTTGAATAAACTACGTCAAACCGTTCCCAAGTTATCATATTTGACCACTAGAGGGCGCTAGACAGTTTCGAGTCATGATTCTGTGTGGTCAGTACACGGTCAAGAGTCCAGATACTAAGTTTGGATAAGCTACGTCAAACCGTTTCCAAGTTATGATATTTGACCACTAGGGGCGCTACAGAGTTTCGATTCATGGTTATGCGTGGTCAGAACATGGTCAGGAGTCCATAAACCAAGTTTGGATAAGCTATGTCAAACTGTTTTCGTTTCCAAGTTACAATTTTTGACCACTAACACTTTTAGCACCTTTCCTGCTTGACCAGGTGGTGGCGCTATACCAGGCACGCCCACGGGGTGTCTAGATATAATCACAGTCATACCATCTATGAACCAGTGAAGTTTCAGATCAATCGGGTAAAGCATAGTCAATTTCTGGCACTTTTCCTGCTTGGCCAGGTGGTGGCGCTATAACAGCCACGCCCACGGGGTGTCTAGATGTCATCACAGTCATACCATCTATGAACCAGTGAAGTTTCAGATCAATCGGTTAAAGCATAGTCAATTTCTGGCACTTTTCCTGCTTGGCCAGGTGGTGGCGCTATAACAGCCACGCCCACGGGGTGTCTAGATGTCATCACAGTCATACCATCTATGAACCTGTGAAGTTTCAGACCAATCGGTTAATGCAGTGTGATTTTATGACACACTTCCTGTTTCGTGATGAGCTATTAAAATCATACAATTTCATAATATTGTTATTACAACATATTACGAAATATCAAAAATCCGTTCGCAATTTAGCATCAGCAGCATCTAGAGGTCATGTACACCAAATTTCAATTGAATCTGACATACCGTGTCCGACGAGTACGTTAAAGTTCACTGTGTGTCCAAATTTTTACACTCCTTATTACCTCACTTCCTGTTGGGCGTGGCTAATGCAATGTAATACGAAAGTTGTTCGTCTTGGGGAGACACACACACCTACCAAATTTTGTGCGCCTAGCTCAAAGTATATGTCAATCATGGCACTTAATGTCAATTTCTGTAGTGGTTCCACCTTGCCAGATGGTGGCGCTGTAGCAACCACACCCATTAAGTGAATGGATATCGTCGTAATCACAGGATCTATAAACGGTATGAGTTTCAGGCGATTTGATCAATCCAGTGTGATGTTATGCCACATTTCCTGTTTTTCATTTTTTCTCTCAGTTCATGCATCCGCCATCTTGAATTCGTAAAAGGTAGGAAAAATCCCTTCGCAATTCCACATGAGCAACATCTTGGCATCATGTCTACCAAATTTCCCAGGCATCCGACAAGCGGTGTCTGAGGAGTATGTTAAAGTTCATCATGAGACCGGCCCATAGAGCCCAAGGCATTTTTTTACTTTAGGGGGCGCTACAGAGTCCCTGGGCCACACCCGGGTCTATACCTCTGTAAACCTCCAGTGTTCCAGAATTCCAAGGTGTGTGCAAAATTTCGTGACTTTTTGAGCACGGGAAAGTGGTCAAAAATGGCCGGTTCCATTGTGAGGAAAAGAATAACAAAAAATAATAATAATTAAAGCCACAAGTGGCGATGACGGGCCCTCGCACCAGGTGCACCGCAAAGAGTGCGTATCGCAACAATGGTACACAGTGAAGGCACATTCAGTCGGAACAGGTGTGCTATCTATGTCTCACCCTCATTTTTTACACTCGCAGACACTCACTGGCACACACTCACTCAGTCTGCCTTTTAAACTCTTTCTCTTAGTAGGGGCGTTACAGAGATTCACATAAGTCATACTGTATGTTCAGAAGGTGGTCCACAGTCTGAGTACCAACTTTGGCTATGATAGGTCAAACTGTTTCCAAGTTATAATGTTCGACCACAAGGGGGCATTAGAGAGTTTCGATTCATGGTTTTGGTGGTCAGAACACGGTCAGGAGTCCATATACCAAGTTTGGATAAGCTATGTCAAACCGTGTCCAAGTTATCATATTTGACCACTAGAGGGCGCTAGAGAGTTTCGATTCATCATTATGCGTGGTCAGAACACGGTCAGGAGTCCATATACCAAGTTTGAATAAGCTACGTCAAACCGTTCCCAAGTTATCATATTTGACCACTAGAGGGCGCTAGACAGTTTCGATTCATGATTCTGTCTGGTCAGTACACGGTCAAGAATCCATATACTAAGTTTGGATAAGCTACGTCAAACCGTTTCCAAGTTATAATATTTGACCACTAGGGGTGCTACAGAGTTTCGATTCATGGTTATGCGTGGTCAGAACACGGTCAGGAGTCCATAAGCCAAGTTTGGATAAGCTATGTCAAACCGTTTCCAAGTTATAATTTTATACCACTAGCACTTTTAGCACCTTTCTTGCTTGACCAGGTGGTGGCGCTATAACAGGCATGCCCACGGGGTGTCCAGATATCATCACAGGCACACGATCTATGAACCTGTGAGGTTTCAGATCAATTGGGTAAAGCATAGTAAATTTTTGGCACTTTTCCTGCTTGACCAGGTGGTGGCGCTATAACAGGCACGCCCACGGGGTGTCTAGATATCATCACGGGAATACAATCTATGAACCTGTGAAGTTTCAGATCAATCGGGTACAGCATTGTCAATTTCTGGCACATTTCCTACTTGATCAGGTGGTGGCGCTATAACAGCCACGCCCACGGGCTGTCTAGATATCATCACAGTCATACCATCTATGAACCTGTGAAGTTTCAGACCAAACGATTAATGCAGTGTGATTTTATGACACACTTCCTGTTTCGTGATGAGCTATAAAAATCATACAATTTCATAAAATTGTTATTTCAACATAGCACGAGATATCAAAAATCCGTTCGCAATTTGGCATCATCATCATCTAGAGGTCATGTACACCAAATTTCATTCGAATCTGACCAACCATGTCCGACGAGTACGTTAAAGTTCACTATATGCCCAAATTTTTACATTCCTTATTACCTCACTTCCTGTTGGGCGTGGCTAATGCAATGTAATACAAAAGTTGTTCGTCTTGGGGAGACACACACACCTACCAAAATTTGTGCGCGTAGCTCAAAGTATATGCCAACCATGGCACTTAATGTCAATTTCTGTACTTTCTCCACCTTGCCAGTTGGTGGCGCTGTAACAACCACGCCCATTAAGTGTATGAATGTCGTCGTAAGGATAATATCTATAAATTTGTAAATGACATTCAGACGATTCCATCAACGCCCTGCGATCTAATGACACATTTCCGTTTTTTCAGTTTTTCCCATATTTCACTCATCCGCCATCTTGAAATTGTAAAGGGTATGAATAATCCCTTCACAATTTTACATCAGCAACATCTTGGCATCATGTCTACCAAATTTCACAGGAATCTGACCAACGGTGTCCGAGGAGTACATTAAAGTTCAGTGGGTGTCCGGCCCCATAGAGCCCAATGTAATTTTTTACTTTAGGGCGCTACAGAGTCCCTGGGCCACACCCAAGTCCATGCCTCTGTATACCTCTAGTGTGCCATACTTCCAAGGTGTGTGCAAAATTTCATGAGTTTTCACGCACGGGAAAGGGGTCAAAAATGGCCGGAACCAGGGGAAGAAAAATAATAATAATAATAATTAAAGCCACAAGTGGCGATGACGGGCCCTCGCACCAGGTGCACCGCAAAGAGTGCATATCGCAACAATGGCACACAGTGAAGGCACATTCACTCGGAACAGGTGTGCTATCTTTGTCTCACCCTCATTTTTTACACTCGCAGACACTCACTGTCACACACTCACTCAGTCTGCCTTTTAAACTCTTTCTCTTAGTAGGGGCGCTACAGAGATTCACATAAGTCATACTGCATGTTCAGAAGGTGGTCCACAGTCTGAGTACCAACTTTGGCTATGATAGGTCAAACCGTTTCCAAGTTATAATGTTCGACCACATGGGGGCATTAGAGAGTTTCGATTCATGGTTTTGCGTGGTCAGAACACGGTCAGGAGTCCATATACCAAGTTTGGATAAGCTACGTCAAACCGTGTCCAATTTATCATATTTGACCACTAGAGGGCGCTAGAGAGTTCCGATTCATCGTTATGCGTGGTCAGAACACGGCCAGGAGTCCATATACCAAGTTTGAATAAGCTACGTCAAACCGTTTCCAAGTTATAATATTTGACCACTAGGGGCGCTACAGAGTTTCGATTCATGATTATGCGTGGTCAGAACATGGTCAGGAGTCCATATACTAAGTTTGGATAAGCTACATCAAACCGTTTCCAAGTTATAATATTTGACCACTAGGGGCACTAGAGACTTTCGATTCATGGTTATGCGTGGTCAGAACACGGTCAGGAGTCCATATACCAAGTTTGGATAAGCTATGTCAAACTGTTTGTAAGTTATAATATTTGACCACTAGGGGCAACCGGTAAAGCATTGTCAATTTCTGGCACATTTCCGGCTTGACCAGGTGGTGGCGCTATAACAGGCATGTCCATGGGGTGTCTAGATATCATCACAGTCATACCATCTATGAACCAGTGAAGTTTCAGATCAATCGGGTAAAGCATTGTCAATTTCTGGCACATTTCCTGCTTGACCAGATGGTGGCGCTATAACAGGCACGCCCACGGGTCGTCTAGAAATCATCACAGTCATACCATCTATGAACCAGTGAGGTTTCAGATCAATCGGTTAAAGCATAGTCAATTTCTGGCACTTTTTTTGCTTGGCCAGGTGGTGGCGCTATAACAGCCACGCCCACGGGGTGTCTAGATGTCATCACAGTCATACCATCTATGAACCTGTGAAGTTTCAGACCAATCGGTTAATGCAGTGTGATTTTATGACACACTTCCTGTTTCGTGATGAGCTATTAAAATCATACAATTTCATAATACTGTTATTACAACATATTACGAAATATCAAAAATCCGTTCGCAATTTAGCATCAACAGCATCTAGAGGTCATGTACACCAAATTTCAATTGAATCTGACATACCGTGTCCGACGAGTATGTTAAAGTTCACTGTGTGTCCAAATTTTTACACTCCTTATTACCTCACTTCCTGTTGGGCGTGGCTAATGCAATGTAATACGAAAGTTGTTCGTCTTGGGGAGACACACACACCTACCAAATTTTGTGCGCATAGCTCAAAGTATATGCCAACCATGGCACTTAATGTCAATTTCTGTACTTTCTCCACCTTGCCAGTTGGTGGCGCTGTAACAACCACGCCCATTAAGTGTATGAATGTCGTCGTAAGGATAATATCTATAAATTTGTAAATGACATTCAGACGATTCCATCAACGCCCTGCGATCTAATGACACATTTCCGTTTTTTCAGTTTTTCCCATATTTCACTCATCCGCCATCTTGAAATTGTAAAGGGTATGAATAATCCCTTCGCAATTTTACATCAGCAACATCTTGGCATCATGTCTACCAAATTTCACAGGAATCTGACCAACGGTGTCCGAGGAGTACATTAAAGTTCAGTGGGTGTCCGGCCCCATAGAGCCCAATGTAATTTTTTACTTTAGGGGGCGCTACAGAGTCCCTGGGCCACACCCAAGTCCATGCCTCTGTATACCTCTAGTGTGCCATACTTCCAAGGTGTGTGCAAAATTTCATGAGTTTTCACGCACGGGAAAGGGGTCAAAAATGGCCGGAACCAGGGGAAGAAAATAATAATAATAATAATAATAATAATAATAATAATAATAATAATGACAAATCCTTACAAAAGCAATAGGGCTTCGCACCGGTCGGTGCACAAGCCCGTTTCCGAGCTCGTGCACCTCGGTGCTCGGGCCCCTAATAATTAAAGCCACAAGTGGCGATGACGGGCCCTCGCACCAGGTGCACCGCAAAGAGTGCATATCGCAACAATGGTTCACAGTGAAGGCACATTCAGTCGGAACAGGTGTGCTATCTTTGTCTCACCCTCATTTTTTACACTCGCAGACACTCACTGTCACACACTCACTCAGTCTGCCTTTTAAAGTCTTTCTCTTAGTAGGGGCGCTACAGAGATTCACATAAGTCATACTGCATGTTCAGAAGGTGGTCCACAGTCTGAGTTCCAACTTTGGCTATGATAGGTCAAACCGTTTCCAAGTTATAATGTTCGACCACAAGGGGGCATTAGAGAGTTTCGATTCATGGTTTTGCGTGGTCAGAACACGGTCAGGAGTCCATATACCAAGTTTGGATAAGCTACGTCAAACCGTGTCCAAGTTATCATATTTGACCACTAGAGGGCGCTAGGAGAGTTCCGATTCATCGTTATGCGTGGTCAGAAGACGGTCTAGGAGTCCATATACCAAGTTTGAATAAGCTACGTCAAACCGTTCCAAAGTAATCATATTTGACCACTAGAGGGCGCTAGACAGTTTCGATTCATGATTCTGTGTGGTCAGTACACGGTCAAGCGTCCATATACTAAGTTTGGATAAGCTACGTCAAACCGTTTCCAAGTTATAATATTTGACCACTAGGGGCGCTACAGAGTTTTGATTCATGATTATGCGTGGTCAGAACATGGTCAGGAGTCCATATACTAAGTTTGGATAAGCTACATCAAACCGTTTCCAAGTTATAATATTTGACCACTAGGGGTATAGAGACTTTCGATTCATGGTTATGCGTGGTCAGAACACGGTCAGGAGTCCATATACCAAGTTTGGGTAAGTTACGTCAAACTGTTTGTAAGTTATAATATTTGACCACTAGGGGCAATCGGGTAAAGCATTGTCAATTTCTGGCACATTTCCTGCTTGACCAGGTGGTGGCGCTATAACAGGCATGTCCATGGGGTGTCTAGATATCATCACAGTCATACCATCTATGAACCAGTGAAGTTTCAGATCAATCGGGTAAAGCATTGTCAATTTCTGGCACATTTCCTGCTTGACCAGATGGTGGCGCTATAACAGGCACGCCCACGGGTCGTCTAGAAATCATCACAGTCATAACATCTATGAACCTGTGAAGTTTCAGATCAATCGGTTAAAGCATAGTCAATTTCTGGCACTTTTCCTGCTTGGCCAGGTGGTGGCGCTATAACAGCCACGCCCACGGGGTGTCTAGATGTCATCACAGTCATACCATCTATGAACCTGTGAAGTTTCAGACCAATCGGTTAATGCAGTGTGATTTTATGACACACTTCCTGTTTTGTGATGAGCTATTAAAATCATACAATTTCATAATATTTTTATTACAACATATTACGAAATATCAAAAATCCGTTCGCAATTTAGCATCAGCAGCATCTAGAGGTCATGTACACCAAATTTCACTCGAATCTGACCAACCATGTCCGACGAGTACGTTAAAGTTCACTGTGTGTCCAAATTTTTACACTCCTTATTACCTCACTTCCTGTTGGGCGTGGCTAATGCAATGTAATACGAAAGTTGTTCGTCTTGGGGAGACACACACACCTACCAAATTTCGTGTGCGTAGCTCAAAGTATATGCCAACCATGGCACTTAATGTCAATTTCTGTACTTTCTCCACCTTACCAGTTGGTGGCGCTGTAACAACCACGCCCATTAAGTGTATGAATGTTGGCGTCATGATAATATCTATAACTTTGTAAATGACATTCAGACGATTCCATCAACGCCCTGCGATCTAATGACACATTTCCGTTTTTTCAGTTTTTCCCATATTTCACTCATCCGCCATCTTGAAATTGTAAAGGGTATGAATAATCCCTTCGCAATTTTACATCAGCAACATCTTGGCATCATGTCTACCAAATTTCACAGGAATCTGACCAACGGTGTCCGAGGAGTACATTAAAGTTCAGTGGGTGTCCGGCCCCATAGAGCCCAATGTAATTTTTTACTTTAGGGGGCGCTACGGAGTCCCTGGGCCACACCCAAGTCCATGCCTCTGTATACCTCTAGTGTTCCATACTTCCAAGGTGTGTGCAAAATTTCATGAGTTTTCATGCACAGGAAAGGGGTCAAAAATGGCCGTAACCAGCGTAAGAAAAATAATAATAATAATAATAATTAAAGCCACAAGTGGCGATGACGGGCCCTCGCACCAGGTGCACCGCAAAGAGTGCATATCGCAACAATGGTACACAGTGAAGGCACATTCAGTCGGAACAGGTGTGCTATCTTTGTCTCACCCTCATTTTTTACACTCGCAGACACTCACTGTCACACACTCACTCAGTCTGCCTTTTAAACTCTTTCTCTTAGTAGGGGCGCTACAGAGATTCACATAAGTCATACTGCATGTTCAGAAGGTGGTCCACAGTCTGAGTACCAACTTTGGCTATGATAGGTCAAACCGTTTCCAAGTTATAATGTTCGACCACATGGGGGCATTAGAGAGTTTCGATTCATGGTTTTGCGTGGTCAGAACACGGTCAGGAGTCCATATACCAAGTTTGGATAAGCTACGTCAAACCGTGTCCAATTTATCATATTTGACCACTAGAGTGCGCTAGAGAGTTCCGATTCATCGTTATGCGTGGTCAGAACACGGCCAGGAGTCCATATACCAAGTTTGAATGAGCTACGTCAAACCGTTTCCAAGTTATAATATTTGACCACTAGGGGCGCTACAGAGTTTCGATTCATGATTATGCGTGGTCAGAACATGGTCAGGAGTCCATATACTAAGTTTGGATAAGCTACATCAAACCGTTTCCAAGTTATAATATTTGACCACTAGGGGCACTAGAGACTTTCGATTCATGGTTATGCGTGGTCAGAACACGGTCAGGAGTCCATATACCAAGTTTGGATAAGCTACGTCAAACTGTTTCTAAGTTATAATATTTGACCACTAGGGGCAACCGGTAAAGCATTGTCAAATTCTGGCACATTTCCGGCTTGACCAGGTGGTGGCGCTATAACAGGCATGTCCATGGGGTGTCTAGATATCATCACAGTCATACCATCTATGAACCAGTGAAGTTTCAGATCAATCGGGTAAAGCATTGTCAATTTCTGGCACATTTCCTGCTTGACCAGATGGTGGCGCTATAACAGGCACACCCACGGGTCGTCTAGAAATCATCACAGTCATACCATCTATGAACCAGTGAGGTTTCAGATCAATCGGTTAAAGCATAGTCAATTTCTGGCACTTTTTTTGCTTGGCCAGGTGGTGGCGCTATAACAGCCACGCCCACGGGGTGTCTAGATGTCATCACAGTCATACCATCTATGAACCTGTGAAGTTTCAGACCAATCGGTTAATGCAGTGTGATTTTATGACACACTTCCTGTTTCGTGATGAGCTATTAAAATCATACAATTTCATAATATTGTTATTACAACATATTACGAAATATCAAAAATCCGTTCGCAATTTAGCATCATCAGCATCTAGAGGTCATTTACACCAAATTTCACTTGAATCTGACCATACCGTGTCCGACGAGTACGTTAAAGTTCACTGTGTGTCCAAATTTTTACACTCCTTATTACCTCACTTCCTGTTGGGCGTGGCTAATGCAATGTAATACGAAAGTTGTTCGTCTTGGGGAGACATGACACACCTACCAAATTTTGTGCGCGTAGCTCAAAGTATATGCCAACCATGGCACTTAATGTCAATTTCTGTACTTTCTCCACCTTACCAGTTGGTGGCGCTGTAACAACCACGCCCATTAAGTGTATGAATGTTGTCGTAAGGATAATATCTATAACTTTGTAAATGACATTCAGACAATTCCATCAACGCCCTGCGATCTAATGACACATTTCCGTTTTTTCAGTTTTTCCCATATTTCACTCATCCGCCATCTTGAAATTATAAAGGGTATGAATAATCCCTTCGCAATTTTACATCAGCAACATCTTGGCATCATGTCTACCAAATTTCACAGGAATCTGACCAACGGTGTCCGAGGAGTACATTAAAGTTCAGTGGGTGTCCGGCCCCATAGAGCCCAATGTAATTTTTTACTTTAGGGGGCGCTACAGAGTCCCTGGGCCACACCCAAGTCCATGCCTCTGTATACCTCTAGTGTTCCATACTTCCAAGGTGTGTGCAAAATTTCATGAGTTTTCATGCACGGGAAAGGGGTCAAAAATGGCCGTAACCAGGGGAAGAAAAATAATAATAATTAAAGCCACAAGTGGCGATGACGGGCCCTCGCACCAGGTGCACCGCAAAGAGTGCATATCGCAACAATGGTTCACAGTGAAGGCACATTCAGTCGGAACAGGTGTGCTATCTTTGTCTCACCCTCATTTTTTACACTCGCAGACACTCACTGTCACACACTCACTCAGTCTGCCTTTTAAAGTCTTTCTCTTAGTAGGGGCGCTACAGAGATTCACATAAGTCATACTGCATGTTCAGAAGGTGGTCCACAGTCTGAGTTCCAACTTTGGCTATGATAGGTCAAACCGTTTCCAAGTTATAATGGTTCGACCACAAGGGGGCATTAGAGAGTTTCGATTCATGGTTTTGCGTGGTCAGAACACGGTCAGGAGTCCATATACCAAGTTTGGATAAGCTACGTCAAACCGTGTCCAAGTTATCATATTTGACCACTAGAGGGCGCTAGAGAGTTCCGATTCATCATTATGCGTGGTCAGAAGACGGTCAGGAGTCCATATACCAAGTTTGAATAAGCTACGTCAAACCGTTCCAAAGTAATCATATTTGACCACTAGAGGGCGCTAGACAGTTTCGATTCATGATTCTGTGTGGTCAGTACACGGTCAAGCGTCCATATACTAAGTTTGGATAAGCTACGTCAAACCGTTTCCAAGTTATAATATTTGACCACTAGGGGCGCTACAGAGTTTCGATTCATGATTATGCGTGGTCAGAACATGGTCAGGAGTCCATATACTAAGTTTGGATAAGCTACATCAAACCGTTTCCAAGTTATAATATTTGACCACTAGGGGTATAGAGACTTTCGATTCATGGTTATGCGTGGTCAGAACACGGTCAGGAGTCCATATACCAAGTTTGGGTAAGTTACGTCAAACTGTTTCTAAGTTATAATATTTGACCACTAGGGGCAATCGGGTAAAGCATTGTCAATTTCTGGCACATTTCCTGCTTGACCAGGTGGTGGCGCTATAACAGGCATGTCCATGGGGTGTCTAGATATCATCACAGTCATACCATCTATGAACCAGTGAAGTTTCAGATCAATCGGGTAAAACATTGTCAATTTCTGGCACATTTCCTGCTTGACCAGATGGTGGCGCTATAACAGGCACGCCCACGGGTCGTCTAGAAATCATCACAGTCATACCATCTATGAACCAGTGAAGTTTCAGATCAATCGGTTAAAGCATAGTCAATTTCTGGCACTTTTCCTGCTTGACCAGGTGGTGGCGCTATAACAGCCACGCCCACGGGGTGTCTAGATGTCATCACAGTCATACCATCTATGAACCTGTGAAGTTTCAGACCAATCGGTTAATGCAGTGTGATTTTATGACACACTTCCTGTTTTGTGATGAGCTATTAAAATCATACAATTTCATAATATTGTTATTACAACATATTACGAAATATCAAAAATCCGTTCGCAATTTAGCATCAGCAGCGTCTAGAGGTCATGTACACCAAATTTCACTTGAATCTGACATACCGTGTCCGACGAGTACGTTAAAGTTCACTGTGTGTCCAAATTTTTACACTCCTTATTACCTCACTTCCTGTTGGGCGTGGCTAATGCAATGTAATACGAAAGTTGTTCGTCTTGGGGAGACACACACACCTACCAAATTTTGTGTGCGTAGCTCAAAGTATATGCCAACCATGGCACTTAATGTCAATTTCTGTACTTTCTCCACCTTACCAGTTGGTGGCGCTGTAACAACCACGCCCATTAAGTGTATGAATGTTGGCGTCAGGATAATATCTATAACTTTGTAAATGACATTCAGACGATTCCATCAACGCCCTGCGATCTAATGACACATTTCCGTTTTTTCAGTTTTTCCCATATTTCACTCATCCGCCATCTTGAAATTGTAAAGGGTATGAATAATCCCTTCGCAATTTTACATCAGCAACATCTTGGCATCATGTCTACCAAATTTCACAGGAATCTGACCAACGGTGTCCGAGGAGTACATTAAAGTTCAGTGGGTGTCCGGCCCCATAGAGCCCAATGTAATTTTTTACTTTAGGGGGCGCTACGGAGTCCCTGGGCCACACCCAAGTCCATGCCTCTGTATACCTCTAGTGTTCCATACTTCCAAGGTGTGTGCAAAATTTCATGAGTTTTCATGCACGGGAAAGGGGTCAAAAATGGCCGTAACCAGCGTAAGAAAAATAATAATAATAATAATAATGACAAATCCTTACAAAAGCAATAGGGCTTCGCACCGGTCGGTGCACAAGCCCGTTCCGGGCTCGTGCACCTCGGTGCTCGGGCCCTAATAATGACAAATCCTTACAAAAGCAATAGGGCTTAGCACCGGTCGGTGCACAAGCCCGTTCCGGGCTCGTGCACCTCGGTGCTCGGGCCCTAATAATAATGACAAATCCTTACAAAAGCAATAGGGCTTCGCACCGGTCGGTGCACAAGCCCGTTTCCGGGCTCGTGCACCTCGGTGCTCGGGCCCTAATAATAATCCTTACAAAAACAATAGGGCTTCGCACCGGTCGGTGCACAAGCCCGTTCCGGACTCGTGCACCTCGGTGCTCGGGCCCTAACAATTCTTACAAAAACAATAGGGCTTCGCACCTATCGGTGCACAAGCCCGTTCCGGGCTCGTGCACCTCGGTGCTCGGGCCCTAATAATAATAATAATAATAATAATAATAATAATAGTCCAATTTCATCCTTGGGGTTGCTATTTTACCCTCTCCAGACAGTCTACCTCCCACACAGTGAATCACACTAAAACACACAGATTGCACTTTTAGAAATCTACCTACAGTATAAATGACCTTCTCTGTCACCGCAGATGACAAACAATAATTAATGGCAGCCGTATACGGTGTGTGTCTGGATGCTGTCCCCACCTCTTTGACCCAAAGCTATTTATATGCATATAATGGGCAAATACCAAATTACTGCACTTAGATGGGGGTTAAAGACAGGGAACAGTGTACACGCACACACACACACACACACACACACACACACACACACACAACACACATACACAGAGAGTTCTGTTCCCGGTTATTTCTGAAAGATCAGGCTACGTATCAGTCAGATGCAGATGTCCTTGGTAATCACTAGATGGTATATGTTTACAGTTCGTTCTCACAGAATCTCGCAGATGCTGTTACAGTTAGAAAACCAAATGAAAACAAAAGAAGAGGGGAGCTTTTAATTTTCAAAGTTTTAAAAATGTTTTTAAAGGTATATATTAGCAGGTTGTTTGGAATTGTTATTAGGTAACCCATATATGGCGAGATTTCAAATTAATTTCTAGCTGTTCACATTTACCTTTTAGTGTTAACCAATGTCCTTTCACTGCTCAGAGATGCACAGTAATTCTTGTAGAATTTTCCATTGAGAGGCATAGAACTGTCACACAGTCGGGGTGTTATTCTCCAGGCATGAGCTTTTCCAGGGAACGCAAGCGTTGTGTTGGCTCACGCTGTGCAAAAAGTGTGTGTGTGTGTGTGTGTGAGTGTGTGTGCGTGAAGTCCCGGTGTGTTAGCGGGAATCATGAGTCCCGTTAAGCTAGCGAGATACAGGCGCTAAAACACACACACACACACACACACACACACACACACACACACACACACACACACACACACACACACACACACACACACACCAGTATACACAAACACATACACACTAGCACGCACACACACACACAAACACACTTGAACACATGCAAACACACAATAACACACAAAAACACACACACCAGCACACAAAAACACCCACCAGCACACACAAACACACACCAGCTAAGGAAAAACTAAGCAAAGCATTAGTGTTGGACGGGAAGCAAAAATGAATAAATCATGCAAGCCTTTACACATGACACACACACACACACACACACACACACACACACACACACACACACCGCACACATCTTATACACATGACTGCTCACTAATGCATTCAAGAGAATCCTGACTGATTTGTTCAATTGAGCCATTTAATAATATTTTATAATGATAAAATATAATAGCTCCAAGCTGATGATTTCCCAAAGCTAAGTGACCCCCACTGACTGGGGATAGTGAGAGAACACGGATCTGACACACACACTCACACACACACACACACACATACTCACACACACATACTCACACACACACACACACACACGCGGATATGACATTCCGGTGTCTTCTCTGCATAAGCCACAGCACTGCTTATTAAAATCATATTTCAGCTCCCTGCTGTTGACGCTCGGCCGTAATTTTACGGATCACGGCTGTATTATGCGGATGGATATCGTTAAGTTCGCTTAAGGACTCCACTGGAGAGCTTGATGCGTGTGCTGTGATGGAGAGCTCGGAGAAGAGACCCGATACTCACGTGTGTGTGTGTGTGTGTGTGTGTGTGTGTGTGTGTGTGTGTGTGTGTGTGAGGATAATGCTTTTAATATGAGGTATGTTTCAATCATGTTATGCACATTTCAGATAAAATTGGTTTATTACACACACACATACACACACACATACACACATATAAACTGTCAAACACACAATGTCTGACGCACATACATACACACGCATCCCTTCACCGTATTCTCTTCATCTAACTCCATGTACACACAAAAACACACACACAATCTCTGACACACATATATACAATCTAACACACACACAAACAAACACACACACACACACACAAACAGTCTCTGAGAGACATACACAAACACACACACACACACACACACACACACACACACACACACACACACACGCTAGGTAAATACATAGAAGCCTCTATGAAAGCGTTTCGTCTCCTCTGCCCAAACATACATATGGAGGAGTGTGTGTGTCCTCTTTTTACGGGCCAGCTGCTGTGCAATGCATACAGGAGAGGGGGACAAAGACATTGAATAAAACATAAAGATCTGGACCAACATTATGTGGAGCAACAGCACACTCCCCAAACCCACGCACACACACACACAAACACACACACACACACACACACACACACACACAGGAATACACACACGCACACACACACAGGAATACACACGCACACACACAGACACTCACAGGAACACACACACACACACAAGCAGGAATACACATGCACACACACACACACACACACTCACTTTGTAGTCCTCCCCTGCCTAATTCTGCAAGTGGAGAAGGCGCGGGTGCTTTTCTGCTTGCTGGACCATACCGACAGAACCAATGAGCTGAACAGGGATAACATTATAAGCCCAGTGTTTTTGGAGCTGCAGGCTACTATGGTGTGTGTGTGTGTGTGTGTGTGTGTGTGTGTGTGTGTGTGTGTGTGTGTGTGTGTGAGAGAGAGAGAGCGTGGCCAGCCGTTGGTTAGGTGCTTGCTTGCTTGGTCGGGCAGCCGTCTCACCAGGTGTATACGTAATGACCAAACGCAAATGTCAGTGCCACCATTAAAGGATGTTTGGATGTGTGTGTGTGTGTGCGTGTGTGTGTCTGTGTTTGTGTGTGTCTGTGTGTGTGTGTGTGTGTGTGTGTGTGTGTGTGTCTGTGTGTCTGTGTGTGTGAGTGATACATAAACACACAGAAGAAAATACTCATTGCAGTTTATTCTACTGTGGAAACACACACACACACACATTCATGCATTAACACACAAACAAACACACACACACACATTTTTCTTTTTCCTAAAGAAACTGTAATATGAGGATTAATTGTAATTCTATTATTTCTATTCTATTTTATTTATTTATTTATTTATTTATTTGTGTTATTATTTATTTATTTATTTACTTATTTATTTACTCAGTAGGTTTGTTGACTCTTGAGCTCGACTCAAACACCAAGACGACAGGCTGCTCTTTCTCCGTCACCCCAGATTCCCGATGTTGGCGCCACCGAGGCGAAAGCGATCAGTGGCGCTAGCGATCAGCCCCAGTGTAAAGCAATTAATCAGTTAGTCAGTGGCGTAATTGCCTTTGAGGACTTATCGAGCACGGCTCCCATGTGGAGTACACAACAAAACCCTGCAGTGCTGAACTGGGCTGAGCTACACTGTGCTGCCACTCAGCCACTCAGTCACTGGAGCATCTCTCAGCTCTATTGCCCTCTGCAGGCTGGGACCGGTACTGCAACAGTGACCAGTGATATTCCCCAGTGTACAGAAATGTCGTCTTAACTAGAATATTTCCATAGCAAATGACTGTGTGCACTTTGTTGATGGGATTTTGTGCGTGTAATGCTTTTTGGTGCTGGCCATCTGCTGACTGTTAAATTTGTTATGCAGTTATTAAATCACCGCATACACATTTATTTATTTCTACAGTCTGTTGTAGACACAGCACTTGGGCTTATTGACTCTGACATTGACAAATGGGCAAACACTCAAATAGGTCATTGCAATAGCCATAAATAAGACTACTCCACCTCTACAGAAGTGTGTGTGTGTGTGTGTGTGTGTGTGTGTGTGTGTGTGTGTGTGTGTGTGTGTGTGTGTGTGTGTGTGTGTGTGTGTGTGAATGTGAGGGAGAGAGAACAGGCACAAGAGTTTGTTAGTGTGTGTGTGTGTGTGTGTGTACTGTAGTTGTGTGTGCAAATGCATGCGTGTGTGTGTGTGTGTGTGTGTGTGTGTGTACTGTTGTGTGTGCAAATGTGTGTGTGTGTGTGTGTGTGTGTGTGTGTGTGTGTGTGTGTGTGTGTGTGTGTGGAAAAAGGAACTAAAACAGTGTTTCGTGTACGTAACCCTACACAACAAAGCGACTCTTCTACCCAGCTGTAATTTTAGTCGTTGGCATTTTCCTCCTTCTCAGTCCTGCTTCAGGCTCCAGGGATTAATTGGCTGTAGATGTAGCTTTATTATTTTTTAATTAGGAAACAGATTAGTGTTTGTTATTTTTATGTGTAATTTACTTCAAATTGTCTTAAATTAATCCCCCTGCCTGCCAATTAGGTCATTGTCATTCTCAAAGAAAAAAAAAAAAAAAAAACTATATTCCACTGAAGCTTGGCCTTTCACATTTTGAGGAATGAATGAGTAAATAAACAGATAAATAGAATAATAAATAAATAAACAATAACTAGCTGAAAGAAACACTTATAAATTAATAGTAAAAATGTTAAAATAAGGAAAGACAATTATGAGAAAAGTAATTTGATATTGGTGATCTAGGTCATATTTGGCTGATAAAAACATACATTTAATGGCATCATTAAAACAATGAATTCCTGCATCCGTTATGCCTTGAAATACTTTCAGCTCTTGACAATCCAAGATCATATTTCAAACACACACACACACACACACACACACACACACACACACACACACACACACACACACACACACAGAGCACTGTACTGAACACATACTCTCAGCGCACTCTACAATCTAAGATCATATTTCAAACACACGCTCTCAGAACTGGAATATTTAAGATCATTTTGTCAAACACACACTCTCAGCATTGGACTATCCATGATCATATTTCAAACACACACACTTTCTCAGCACTTTACTGAGATCATATTCCGAACACACACTTATAGTATTGGACTATCCAAGATCACACACACATACACACACACACACACACACACACACACACACACACACACACACTGTCAGTACTGACTATCTAACTCATATCCCAAAGACACTACTACTACTACTACTATCTAACCTATGGCTCACAAGCCAGATGTGGCTCTTTTGATGGCTGCATGTGGCTTGTAAACAAATCTTTCATAAAAAGAATAATAACATTGAATATAGAACATGTAGGCCTTTTTCAATCTATTCGTCTTTTTTCAGTCCAAGGTGACTGGAACTGTGAGAAACGGAAAACCATTCATTCACAGATGGCCAGTATGCCGAATTACTCTCGATGTTGGCAATTAACTTGTTGATGACTTTTCGAATAAAGAGAAGATTATCGAACGAATGAAAGACATGCCTCTGACATGCCTCTATATTGTATGGCTCTCATGGAATTACATTTCAAAATATTTGGCGTTCGTGGCTCTCTCAAAGGTTCTTGATCTAAACTCATAGTTCAAACACACACACACACGCATGCACACACACACACACACACCAACATTCTGTAGGCCTACTGACTATTTAAACTCATATTCCAATTACACACACTCAGTACTGACATCTAACTCATGTTTCAGACACACACACACACACACACACACACACACACACACACACACACACACACTCACTCAGTACTGACTATCTAACTCATAGTCTCATAGTCCAATCACACACACTCAGCTCCGACTATCTAAACCCATATTTCAAACACACACACACAAAGCAGTGGGTTCTCTAGGCCAATATTCCTCATGTCGTCCACAGAAGCAATTGGTGTGATGACAAATTGGACAGCGTTTTTCAATGATTCCATCATGCGGGTGAGCATGAGTTTCTATATTCATTATTCATGTTCCGACACAGACAAAAGAGACGGCTTGTGGAATGATGTCATTAAATATGTATTCCGTTGTGAGCTGTTGAAGAATCTCTCTCGGAATCCCCCCTCCCTCCTGTCCCTCCATCCCCACAGAGATCCAAAAGGAGAGTCTGTCAAGTGGACCGCACACCGGCTCCGACACAGTGCTGAGCACTCTGCTTCCAACGTTCTATTCCATTGTTTTCAATGCAACCCCGCACACCAGCGCCCAACCATTCCGCCGTCGATTATGCATTATGATTGAAGTCTATTTTGTCAGAGCCGCCCATTGACATCCATTGTTAATTTCACAGACTGCTGTACTAGGTTTGTTGTGAAATTGTGGAATTGGAGAGTGCTCTGCAATGCTGTTGGAGCCAGTGTGCGGACGTCTTTAGGGTGCCACCCAGTCCGGAGCACAATGTGCTTAGCAAGTACAGTGTGCTCATGATAACAGATCCAAAGCCTCGTAGTGTGGTCAAAAACAAGTGAGAAATTGTTCACATCTTACAACATTGTGCACCAGTGCTGGATACAATTAAATGTATGAGAAGCAATGAAAAATATATATAAAATATATATCGAAGTGCATGGTCTTCATTTATTCTGGCGACGCCATCCTACGTACTTCCGCTAAAAGATTTTGGCTCCGTACAGTAGTCTGGCCCAACCCCCTAGCTCAATATTCCCACGGTTTTGCCAATCAGCACACAGTTTAGAGTGATGTCTCTGAACTTGCCTGTGGTTCAGCAGCTTGTAGTTCAACAGCATAGGAATCGGAATCCTTATTCTCCCCCTACTTCCAAATTACCCGCCTAGCTCGGTTTGTGTACGGTTTCGCCAATCAGCACACAGTTTAGAGCGATGTCTCTGAACTTGCCTGTAGTTCAGCAGCTTGTAGTCCAACAGCATAGGAACACGTTTGTCATTCTCCACCCCTACTTTCGAATTACCTTTACAAAATTGGTACATGACATTAACATCCATGATCTTGAGGACTTATTACCAATACAATGTCAAAATAAATCGGAACAAGCCAGCAATCTGTTACTACTGAATGCAGAAGTTGGAGGCGTAAGAGCCAAGTGAACGAATATGTCATATCCAAACAGAAACATGTTTCAATTGCATTGTTCCAGACTGTGTGAGTCTTCATTAGGTCTAAAGGTCAAAATGATCTCAAGAGAAATTCTTATATTTTGTTGTTTTGTATTTTTCTTTTAGCGTGCCATCTTCAGCTAATTTGAAACTAAAATGCTTTTGGTTGCATCCATCCTTTTGGGAAGAACAAACTGCCAAGATTATTTCTTGGCCAAGGGGTGGAATTTGGGAATTAACATGATTCAGTCATTTAAACATACTTGCAATTAGTATAATTAGCAGAAGTCAATAATTGAAAGCCTGAAACATTAACATTTCTCAACATCTGTTACTTGTCTTCATAAGTCTGTATGGAAGTGTAGTTGAAGCACTGGGCTATTTGTAGCTTATAAAGTGTCCTTTACCAGAGAATATTACTGACTATAACTACCTCACGCACACACACACACATAAACACACACACACACACACACACACACACACACACATACATAAAACACACACACACACACACACACACACACACACACACACACACATACATAAAACACACACACACACACACACACACACACATACACAGAATTCAAATTCACTAAATTCACTCCCTACAATTTAACTGAAAGCTGTTTAAAAGACAGCTATGTCATTTCGCCTGCTGCTGGTCCAGTAGGTAGACTACAGTCAGGCTGAATCACTGCAATTTCTGCCCACTTTAGGGGGATGAAAAGAAAAGAAAAGAAAAGAAAAGAAAAGAAAATGGCCGTTTTGGAAATCTGAAAGTCATCACATCAGTGTTTCAGAATTTTTTTTCACTGGCTGAGATTTCTGTGTTCCATACAGCTCTCTGTTATGACACAGAACTGGGATAAATATCACAGTTGGTCATTTTACACGGTGTGTATGTGTGTGTGTGTGTGTGTGTGTGTGTGTGTGTGTGTGTGTGTGTGTGTGTGTGTGTGTGTGTGTTTGTGCATGCGTGCATTGGCATGTGTGCAAGGCTGCTCAGGTTCTGTCCATATTCAATGTGTTTCCAAGGTCACAGCTAACCCTTCAGTTAAAGGGAATTGCATTCAGACTATGTTGAAATGTTACCAAAAAAAAGAGAAAAAAAGAAAAATATGAAGGACAGGTTTGAAGTGTTTTTAGAATCCTCGTAATTGTATTTTTTTGACCTCTACTCTGACCATGACAGAAACACACAGATTTCCACTAAAAAAAAAAAAAAAAAAAAAAAAAAAAAATCACACACACACACAAAAGCACACAGATTTCCAAACATGCTTTTCCTTCCCACTTACAATCCCTAAGTGTTGACTCAGAGGTTTGAACATTGATCTGTTCATGTGGATAAACACTATAAACTTTATCAAAAACAACTCCTCAAACTCACAAAACTCACACTAGAATACTCTGAAACGGCATCACTGGCAAAACTACTCTGACAGACACACTATATGTGTTTTGATGTAAAACTATTGGACTACACCAGAACAGTACAGAACAGTACACACGTGCACACACACACACACACACACACACACACACATTTTTTTTTTTTGGTTGTTTGTTTTGTTTCCTTCACACACTGATTTGTGGAAGGTAGCCTTAAAGAGGATCTGAGAACACTTTGTGGAATTATGTGCACCAAGTAAGACAATATTTGGCATCGGTAGTTTGAGAAATGATAAAGGTAGTCATAATATTTCATATGATAGCTTTAGGAAAACAGTAATAGTTTTTTTTTAAAAAATGGTGGGACATTGTGCTCTTGCTGAACATTCTAAGCATTTCCATCTAACAGAGTGCTTAAGACTACTTTAATTAACAAAACACACACACACACACACACACACACACACACACACACACAAACACACACACACGGTTCATATTATCACTACACTCTGGTTCATATTATTTAGCAATGCTAATAAAACGAAGTAAAGTCAAATTAATTGAATTGGTTCATGTAGCCAGATGTTGTAGTAATCCATTCTAATACACTAAGTTAAAAACAAAAAAACAAACAAACAAAAAATAAAAAAAATTTCAGATACACACCGCATTAGTGGTTGAATGACGAACTACTGTAAGATAGGAGTATTTTGTGCTGTGACCACAAAAACTGAACATTTGAAGAGAAATTTAATGACCATTTTGGCAATATATGAGATTTATTATTTTTGTTTTTGATATAGAATGAAATCACAATGAAAATGAGCAGTTTGAAGTCTGTCAAATGATCTGCATCTAGTGTGATTCAGAGCCTACACTGAAAGAGAACACAGAATCACTGAGCTCCAGAATGTGTGTGTCTGTGGGTACATATCAATATGCTTCCTCGGGCTCGGTCCTCTGTCCTCCGTACTTGTGCCCCGGAAATTGTTCGAGGCTCGACGTCATCGAGGATGTCTCAATTCTCTAATTGCTGCGAGGAGGAGAGAGGAACGAGGACGGAGGAGAGAGGAGAAAGGTCCGATAAGCGAGGAAGCACAGGTGTATCCTTTGCGGAGAAAACGCGGAAGCGCGAACAGCGGGAACGTGCGTTCATTGGCTTGAATCGAAAGTCTAAAAAGTTTAAATGCCCTCCCATTCTGTCACCTCAACATCCAATTAAAAAACGAGTTTGCTATTTGCGAAAAGGGAGTTCATATGACTGTTTGGAGCAAGGGAAAAGCATATTAGAAATAATAAAAAACATCTTCAACTTCAGCAAGAAAGTTGATTGTTTAGTCGAGTTTATTATGATGTGCATTGTCCGTGGTTATAAGACAAAAGTGAACTGATGCAAAACAGATCGTGGTTTAATTGTCTTGGTTTGATTACATTGCATTATGATGAATAAAATTGTTTGGTGGTTGTTATAGCCTATATTTGATGAAGATAGCATTTATTTTGGTCAGTTGTTTCAGAGATGTCATCTGTAATGGACGTCTCATACTAGTGATGCATGAATCAGGAGGACATCTCATTTCTTATATCTGTCTGCCCTCGATTCCTCCATCCTCCGATCGTTGCTTCCTTGCTTCCTTCACGGGAGGAGGGGCTAGGTCGGAGGAAAGGTTGGAAGTGAGGAAAGGAGGTCGGAGGAATTATGTATTGAGATGTACCCTGTGTGTGTGTGTGTGTGTGTGTGTGTGTGTGTGTGTGTGTGTGCATATGTGAGTGTGTGCCATTCAAACAGAGTGAGACTCATGAAATGATTGGCAGTCGAGAAGCCTGCCGATGAAGACCTTGGTTTCCTCTAGCCTAAGTGTGTGTGTGTGTGTGTCGTGTGTGTGTGTGTGTGGGGCAGGTATTTTGTGTAGCGCCCCAGGATCTGCAGTGATTTGATGTAGCAAATCAGCCTCTGGGTGGTGTGGGATTGACACGCTAAATGAATCCCTCCCCACCATCTTCTTCACTCTCCCATCTACACTATGCACACACACACATATACCCCATGCACTTGTATTAATCAAACATTTATCCTCCCTCTCTAGACAAGCTAGCGCTCTCTCTCCACCTCCGCCCTCCTCTTTTTCCTCTTTCTTATTCTCTCTCTCTCTCTCTCTCTCTCTCTCTCTCTCTCTCTCTCTCTCTCTCTCTCTCTTTCTTTCTCTCTCTCTCTCTCTCTCTCTCTCTCTCTCTCTCTCTCTCTCTCTCTCTCTCTGTTGCTTTGGGTTCAGATAACCTACATTTCAAATCCATGCTTTTGCACGTACTTCCGTTCCCTTCCTAACCTCCCACCGTCATTTTATATTCTTTTATTCTCTCTCTTTCTGTTTCTTTTGCTCCCATCTCCATTTATCTGTCTTTCTGAATCATTTTCACCCTTACAGTATGTGCGCGCGCGCACACACACACACACACACACACACACACACACACACACACACACACACACACACACACACACACACAAACACACATCAAACACGATAGCTGGTTCAGTGGATTATATTGCGATAATGAATGTGTGTGTTTGTGTATGTATATTAGGCTGCCAGTCAACCTGAACTAAATATTTAAGTTGTACAAATGAGTAATTCTCCAACAAACACAGCAAGAGTTACATTGTAGGGCAGGTGTAAGTGTAGCTTTGGGTAGAAAGGGAGCATATTTGTATGCTAACACCCAGTCCACCTTTGCTCTGTGTGATAAAGAGCTAACCCTAGGGCTACACTTGATGGATTAAATGTTAATGGAGTGTTAAGTCAAGTGTTAAGAGTGTTAAGTTAATGGAGTGTTAAGTCGAGTTCTGTCAAAAATACATTGCAATGAATGGTGAATAGAATTTAGAATGTTTGAAGTCCTGTCATGTGTGGTTTCATAAGTCAGTTCCATAAGCTAATTGTTACCGCAGATAAGTTTTTGCCTAACTCTAAAGGTGGCAATAAACCAAATATCTGGAACAAGATGGGCTGTGACGTTCTAAAAACCTGCAACTTTCTAAAACTCCAACTTCCAAAACTACAATTTGACATGTTAAACCTTTTGCGACGGCTTGCAATTGCTTGCAACAACCTGCGATGATTGATTCACACGACCGTAACTCCTCTCTAAAACCGTCTCATCTTGCCGTGAATCTTTAGTCTGCATGGGCCTTAACACTAGCTACTAATAGAATATGGTAATAGAATATGCATAGAATAGAAATTAATAGAACTAGAAAAGCGCTCAGAGAGCGCAGACCTATACGGTCACCAATCGCCACCAAAATCAATTCACTTCTTGCTTGTCCCAATATACACATTGTCCAAAAAATTTCATCCAAATCCGTGCAGTACTTTTCGAGTTATCCTGCTGACAGACAGACAGACAGACAAACAGACAGACAGACAAACCAACGCGGCCGGAGATAATAAGCCATGGGTTACTTGAACATGTTTCTTTTCTCCTTTTTATTCAGCCATTGAGTTGTGGTTAACTTCTCCATCCCCAACATGCATGGTTCACACATGCATTTCTTAATTATTTAATTAATTAATTATCAAATATATTGTGCATGACTGGCTAATTAGATGGACTTATCTAACGAGTCTCTCCAGGCCTCCTGGTCTCTGAAATATCACACTTTGCCTCAATCCTAGCTTCTTCGCTGCAATTACCAGCGACTTGTGACTCTCCCTCTCCCTCACACACTCACACACACACACACGCATATACACATACACACACGGACGAGTCGAAGCATGTGATTCACAGTCAGCAGAGCAAATGATTGAATCTATATTTTAGAAAGTTAATAACAGTCTCAGACACACGCGACACAAAGAGACAACAACCTCGTGTTTAGCAGGAGGGGAATTATTTTTGCCTGGCAAACGTTAATTTCCACATTAACAGTTGGGTAAAATGCATTGAGCATACTAATGGCGTATCAGAAAGATACACACGGACACACTCCCTCACACTCCCACACACACACACACACACACACACACACACACACACAAACATGCACTCACATACTCACTCACAAATTCTCTCTCTCTCTCTCTCTCTCTCTCTCTCTCTCTCTCTCTCTCTCTCTCTCTCTCCCTCACTCACTCACTTACACACACACACACACACACACACACACACACACACACACACACAGACACACACAGACACACACACATACACACACACACACACACACACACACACTGAGGCAAGGGAAAAGTGCTAAAAGGGTTTATATAATATTGAAATATGTGCACAGAAATGAAAATTGCCACTCTGCCATTTTGTCGAGTAAGTTGAAGTTATTTAGGAATCCATTATCCACCACCATCATCATCATCATCATCATCATCGCAAAGTCATTTTTCTCTTTCAAAGCCATTATGCCCATTACACTGTAATCATATGTGCCTGTCGATGACCAATCGCTGATGCTGGGTTCGACTAGTAAAGCCATTAAACATATCTCTGGGCACAGCACTCTTACACATTCACGTGTGTTATACACGTGCTATAAACACGTTATATGCATGTTATATTTGTCTTATAAAACAGATAGGGGGAGAGTTGTAGCCGAATATGATCATCCGCTTTCACATCATTTCACTTTGTGCAAAGCGTCTGAAACATTGTGTCTTCTCTAGACGGCGCTTTGGGCTATGCAATGTTTTGAAACATTTTGCTGCAGTTCGTTTAAAACGCATATAAAAAAAAAATATTTTGTTATCTTAACGTGAGGTTAGTGATGTCCGGGCACAATATCGTGACTTCGGTTTGTAACTGTTCGCTGAATTTAGCTCGTAGGAATTTGTGGCGGTGAAAACAAAACTCAATTGTAGCTATCCCTGACTGGCTGGTGGAACTAAATGAAAAGAGCGTAGCCATCAGGCGCCGTTTGCCTGGCTAGGAGAGTGGAGTCGAATGATAAAAAATTGACTCTTTGCACATAAACATTTTTTATAAGGCTCACTTACTTCCGGTTATATTGGCTGCGTAACAATCACGATCGAAGAAAACAATTTAGCATATGGATGATAGCTGACAAGCAAAGTCCTCTCTGGTCATAGTCAAACAGAACCGCTAACTTTCACTGTAGCCATATAATCATTAAAGGAGAATTTGTACTACAATCATGTTCAAAATATTTTGTTGCTTTCCGCCGTCTCTATCTTTCAAGAGCATCTCCTCTACAAATTCCTGTTTCATTTTTCACTTTGTCATGATGTATTTCGGAAGTATAATGATGCAACAAGGCAATGACAACAACACAAACACCATTTGTAATGACAACATAAACATTACTTGTTGGCTGCAACTTTGCTTTTAAAATGCAAATATTCTGGCTGAACAACAACTAGCAGTGATATTTTAAAATGCACATGATTCCTTCATGTCTTGTGACATATCAGGGCCATTTTAGGATTGTTTGGAATACATGTCTTACACACAGCTCCTTTGATTAAAAACAAAACAGTCTACCGTGGCTACCAGTGACTACAGTCTACCGTGGCTACCAGTGAGGATGCTAATAACCTGCTGTCATTGAGGCGGCTGCCTTGCATTCAGCTCTCTCTCTCTCTCTCTCTCTCTCTCTCTCTCTCTCTCTCTCTCTCTCTCTCGTGCGTCTCGTGTCTCCTGACGCAACAATTACTCTTGCCGTCATCTGAGGCGGCTCTCACATCACCATTTTCCTTCACAACAAAATCCATTGCCGTCTTTGTTGTTTGTTGTCGCTGTCAATGTTTTACAAAAGTACCAACAAATGAATGTAACTTGTCACAGAGTATTGATTATTCAGACATGTTCTCCAGAAAAATACAGTAAATTGTCTGTTTTTGTGTTTGTTTTATTTATTTATTTATTATTTGTTCCTGTTTCCTTTGATAATGTGTGTGTGTGGGAAGAGTTTATTTTATTTGACAAATTTAAATTCCCCAAATGGATGCATTGACACGACCTCCTCTGCCATCTGGAACCTTTCCCTTGCCCACACACACACACACACACACACACACACACACACACACACACACACACACACAATAAATTCACATGCCCTTTGTCTGAGAAAACACAGGGGACTGAAATAGACTGGCAGTTAATTTTCCAT
>JAODXP020003855.1:32500-35902 GCA_027497455.2 Sardinella longiceps
CCCTCATATTTCATTGCAAACGAACCAATGCTGTAAGTTGCCACACAGACTTTTTTTTAAGGAAAGCCGTAAATATCACCAGCTAATGATGATGTCAAACCGCATTCTGTGCAGTTCCAGCAGTGGGGCTCCATCTTTAGCATAAGCAGATGCTAATATTGCCAGTCCCAATTTATACCGAGTGAAAAAGCAAACATGATGAAGCGCACACTTAACAGTAGGGCCGATGAAATCATGCCCAGGACAGGAAAAATATACAAAATCATCGAGGCAGTATAATCTTGGCAGTCAATGCCATTAACTTTGGGGTGAATTTAGGCTTATTCGACTTCGCCTACGTTTTGTTGACACTGTTATTTTCAGACACGATGGCTTCTCAAAACTCAAATTCTCAAACAAATATTCTCTATCTATCTATCTATCTATCTATCTCTTCCCATATTCCTTTGTTGAATCCTCTCCTCCTTCCTTAGGCTTATTTGAATGTATACAGTTTGCACACACACACACACATACACACACACACACACAAACATGCACGCACGCACACACACACACACACACACACACACACACACACACACACACACACACACACACATGCACGCACGCACGCACGCACGCACACACACACACACACACACACACACACACACACACACACACACACACACACACACACAGGTGTGAGGGAACAGGGCTCTGGGCTGTCGGGGTCTGTCAGGTGTGAATTGGCCGCTACACACCTGAATATAAGTGCCAAATCCAAATCCTACCTCATGAGCACAATGCCCTGGGGAATAGAGGAATTAACATGGTGCAGTGGCTGCGTAAATAGCTTCACATCTTTCCCCTCTTACTGTGTGTGTGTGTGTGTGTGTGTGTGTGTGTGTGTGTGAGCATGCGTCTGTGTGAGTGTGTGCGTGCGTGTGTATATGTATGTGTGTGTGTGTGTGTGTGTGTGCTCATGTGTACGTGCGTGTGTGTGTGTGTGTGTGTGTGTGCTCATGTGTACGTGCATGTATGTGTGTGTGTGTGTGGGTGGGTGTGTGTGTGTGTGTGTGTGTGTGCTCACCTCTTCTCTCATGCTGTCTTATCTCTGTTCTCTATCATTCTCTTTCTTTCTTTATGTCTGGACTCCTCTTCTGTCTTCACCTCTCTCTCTCTCCCTCTCTCTCTCTCTCTCTCTCTCTCTCTCTCTCTCTCTCTCTTCTCTCTCTCTCTTCCCCTTCTTCATCTATCCTTCCACACCCATCCTCCTCTCTCATCTGTCTATTCTCTATCTTCCTCTCTCCTCCATAGTATTCTTTCATCATCTGTTCTCCCCACTCCTATAGAATTCTCTCCTCTCTCCTCTGTCTATTCTCTCTCTTCTCTCTCTTCTAACCCTCTTTCATCATCTGTTCTTCCCCACTCCTCTAGCATTCTCTCCTCTCTCATCTGTCTATTCTTCTTCTGTTCTATCCTCCTTTCCTTTTCTCGTTCCATCTCATCACACCCTTTTTCTCTCTTCCTCCCATTCTCTCTCTCTCTCTCTCTCTCTCTCTCTCTCTCTCTCTCTCTCTCTCTCTCTCTCTCTCTCTCTCTCTCTCTCTCTCTACACACACACACACACATTCCAGTAGCTGTGTTGAGTTGTGAGCGGTTCTGGCTGTCACTGTTTCCAGGCAACAAGGCTATTGCCATCGCCCCGGCGATTAGAGGTGCACAGCTCCATGCCTCTCCATCATGGCTCCTACCAAACACTTTAGGGATTGTCAGATTGGCTGTTTGTGTGGGGGTGTGGATGACTAAGTGTGTGTGTGGTATGGTGTGTGTGTGTGTGTGTGTGTGTGTGTGTGTGCGTGTGTGTGTGTGTGTGTGTGTGCGTGTGTGTGTGTTAGTGAGAGAGTGTGTGTGTCTCTCACGTGTACGTGTGCATATGTGTATGTGTGCATGCGTGCGTGTGTGCGTGTGTGTGTGTGTGTGTGTGTGTGTGTGTGTGTGTGTGTGTGTGTGTGTGTGTGTAACAGTGTGTGTGTGTGTGTGTGTGTGTGTGTTTGTTTGTAACAGTGTATGTGTGTGTGTGTGTGTGTGTGTGTGTGTGCGTGCGTGCGTGCGTGTATGTGTGTGCGTGCGTGCGTGCGTGTATGTGTGTGTGTTTGTGTGATGCTAGCTGGTCTTCCAGAGAGGAAGAAGTAAGTCTTTCACACATGGAATTGGACCATGTGTTCTTGTCTCTGCTTGAGCTGTCTCCCTATTACAGGGAGTAGTGGCATGTGTGTGTGTGTGTGTGTGTGTGTGTGTGTGTGTGTGTGTGTGTGTGTGTGTGTGTGTGTGTGTGCGTGCGTGCCTGCGTGTGTGTGTGTGTGTGTGTGTGTGTGTGTGTGTGTGTGTCTCCCTATTACTAGCAGTAGTGGCAGTTTGTCAATGGCGGTTATGTGAAGCCCGTAAGGTTCTCTGCATTTAGTCTTTCTCCATTGCCTTACAACAAAAAAACAAAACAAAACAAAATAAAACAGAATTGGGTTGTAAATTTGGTTCAGAATGAGATTAAAGCTATTTAGAAAATAGAATGTTATTGTCTATAAAGAAAATGAATGTCACATTTTAGTCACACCTGATTGCTCAGATCATTGCCGATTGAAACTGAGGCTTTATAAACCCAAATCTCCCATGAGTGAGCAGAATATCTACGATGGAATACTGTGTGTAATATCTGTGGGTTTATAAATGTATATCTTTGGTCCGGGGACCCCCAGGATTTATAAATGTATATCCTTTGGTCTGGTGACCCCCAGGATTTATAAATGTATATCTTTGGTCTGGGGACCCCCAGGATTTATAAATGTATATCTTTGGTCCGGGGACCCCCAGGATTTATAAATGTATATCTTTGGTCCGGGGACCCCCAGGATTTATAAATGTATATCTTTGGTCTGGTGACCCCCAGGATTTATAAATGTATATCTTTGGTCCGGGGACCCCCAGGATTTATAAATGTATATCTTTGGTCCGGGGACCCCCAGGGGTCAGCAGCACATTGCCAAGGGGGTCCGTGAAAAAGTTTGCTACAAAAATAAACTTGTTTTATAGAGATAGAAATACTACTAAGACATTTACTGTAGCTTGGGCATCAGTAGACCTACAGAAACCCACTTCTGGACTGCCATACTTTGCCATATGTAATTTTGCATCAAGCGCGTCATATTTTTAGCCGGGGAGCGCCGGGGATATGTCCCAGGGACTCTTTTGTTGCGACAGATTTTGTCCCCATCACTATTGACAATTTAAAATAACATGTCATTAACAGAAAAATCTCTAAATTGCCAGGGGCGTCTGTATATCCACGTCGAATAGCCTACGAGGAAAGTTGTCTCGCTTGCGCACCACGAATAACGTTGGATCAGCAGCGCTCATATA
>JAODXP020003857.1:0-35581 GCA_027497455.2 Sardinella longiceps
ATGACTATGACTGTCCAGGCAGCTCCCAACCTGATTTGCATATGAAAGGCTTTCCTACCAAGAGGAGAGGAGGGGGACGTGGGGGACCAGTGGCCAGGTCAATTTTTGACAGTTTGCAACAATTTACGGGAAGTTTTTGCCATTGCCTGCAAAACTGCTAGGGCTTCACATTTTACAGACGTGCAAGGGGCCACGCACACCCGCAAATCCCTCTTTTCGTGCAGTGACAGTAATTCATTCCATCGGGTGATAATATTATTAGCATTAGTAATTTCTGAAATAACAGCTATGAATACAGCTAATTTTAGCCTTTTTAAGGTATGAATTTTTGCCACAATTGTGTAGGAATTTTATTTCTAATAATTTTACTGTCATATTATACCAAAAATATGGAATTCAACTTTCCGAGCACATTCCATGAAAGATATCCAAAAAATCAAAGTTTGCAACTTTTATGTCTTATGGGTGGAGGGTCGCATTTTGGATATATATTGCTTAACTTTCATTTGTTTCCCATTTCAGCACAAAATGGAACACCTGCCCCAGGTAAGTACCTTTTCAAATCTGGTTGGTCATTTGTTTTCCAATTACCCTTCCTTAAAGTTTCTTAAATGGCAACTTCAGTCAGTTTCAACAAGAACTCTATTGCTCAAGCTACTCAACACTAGTCAATACGGCAGATGCAAGAAATTTTGGTCCAACTATATAGGTTTCCTTGAACAGAGAATTATCCCTGACAGTTTACGCCTCCTTAGCCACAGCTCAGCAACCTGAGTAGCTTTGACTTGCAGCTAGTGTGACTGTAGGGTAAGACATGGTTATAGATTATAATATCGTTATTAGCTATCATGTTTTTTACGTTGGGAAGATTCAGAAAGGTTAGAAGATGTTGGTCAACAACCTTTTAATCTAAATGTTATCTATACACTGAATAAATCCAAGCCACTAACATTAAAACCACAATGCTCAAATACTAACTGTGATTCTTCAAGCATGATTTCTGAAGCTGAAACATTAGCAGCCAATCCATTCGCAGTGTGGCTTTACACTCATTTGAAATGTTGTATTGAAATACTTTACTCATTCAGTCAATTATTAGAAAATGGCTAAGCATTTTGTTTGGATTACGATGTGGGTTCAAGTTCAAGTAAAGTAAGAATTAATGAAGCAGAGGTAAAGCAATAGGAAGGAGGAGGTGAGAGGCATGAAGAGAAGATGGGTGTGAGGTACAGTATGAACTATGTAACAACCAGACCTAAATGTTTGCTAAAATTAGTCAATGGTTAAGAAATGTGCCTAATCAGAAACCAGAGAAATAGATGATAAAATAAACGAAACAACCATGCATGAGTTGATAGTTGAAGTTTAACTGCTAATATTTACTCCAGGACTATGAAACCTGTCAATAGTAGCCGATGATCATCAAAGCAGTGCAAGTAGATTACAAAGCATTCCAAAAAAAAAATCTGTTTAGATATTTATTTTCTACTTACAAGTAGGCTTTTATTGCCAAATTATACAGAAATATGAAATCAAGCTTTTTTTGATGTACACCTTCCTTATCGCAATATATCCCAAGACTAAAGCTTGGGACTTTGACTTGTTTGACTGTGTGAGGTCAGCTGAACGATCCATGAGGACTAAACTACCTAATCTGGATGACCTCTATGTCAGGAGATGCAGATTAAGAGCGAGGAAAATAATCAAAGACACCAGCCATCCTAACCATAGCCTCTTCTCTGTGCTGAGGTCTGGGAGGCGTTACAGGAGCTTGAAAGCAAGAACTGAGAGGTTGAGGAAAAGTTTTTATCCTCAAGCTATTCGTACTTTGAATGCACACAGTCATTGGAGTCAGTGGACCAAGCATTTCACTACAGATTGTACTATGTATTTATTTGTATGTGACAAATAAAATTTGATTTGATTTGATTTGATTTGTTTTATGGATGGTGGGTCACATTTAGAACTTTTGCTTGTTTTAAGTACAGTTACTTAGTTTAACTTTCATAATGTTAAGTTGTAAGGTTGTATAATGACGTTAGTAATGCTGTATTTTCTCCCATTCAGTGCAAGATGGAACAGCAGCACCAGGCTTGGGGTCATCAGGTACATTAATCCCTTTTTAAAATAGGTGGGATTAAAGTAGGATTAAACTAAAATTTAAATGCTTTCTTCTCATTGTACTCTTGTAGTGATGAAGATTGATAAATTACTGTACATGTTCTGAGTTAAATGTGCATCCTTGTACGGCCATCACTGCCTACTAGCAGAAGAAATGGAATTTACTCATAACCTAGGAGTGTTTTTAAATAATATAACACCCCCACCTGTGCTCACCTCCTTGGGATTGAAGAAAAGTTCAGGATCAGGAATGTTCCCCAAAACATTCTTATCGCTAAGTAGTTCTTAACCTCTTTCTTAACCTTCCTCTTAACATTAAGATGTGATTCCCGAAATGTTCGTACAATAAGTGTATCTTCTGTAAGTCACACTTTCGTAAGTGTGGTCTGGACAATTCATAACCTTTCTCTTATCACATTTTTTGGTTTAAACACATGCTTACAGCTTTAAAAAGTGTTGTATTGATCTCAATACTTGCGCACTTACTGCCAAGGAACATCTGAATTGGTTTCCTTGCATTTTGTGTTTTATTTTGCATAAATTAAAAATCGCCAAAATTCACTAAGTTGCTTTGCTTTTCAACCCTTCTGAAATGCAAACATGCCACATACACAAGTCATATTGGGACACATTATATTTTCATTTATATTGTATTATGCATATTTCTTGTTAATTGCAGCACCTTAGTTCTGGAAAAGACATTTTCACGCATGCCCTAAAGAAGCGCAAATGACATTTTGCTTGTTTAAGTACAGTTACTTAGTTTAACTTTCATAATGTTAAGTTGTAAGGTTGTATAATGACGTTAGTAATGCTGTATTTTCTCCCATTCAGTGCAAGATGGAACAGCTGCACCAGGCTTGGGGTCATCAGGTACATTAATCCCTTTTTAAAATAGGTGGGATTAAAGTAGGATTAAACTAAAATTTAAATTGTTTCTTCTCATTGTACTCTTGTAGTGATGAAGATTGATAAATTACTGTACATGTTCTGAATTAAATGTGCATCCTTGCACGGCCATCACTGCCTACTAGCATAATAAATGGAATTTACTCATAACCTAGGAGTGTTTTAAAATAATATAACACCCCCACCTGTGCTCACCTCCTTGGGATTGAAGAAAAGTTCAGGATCAGGATTTTTTTTTCACTATTAGCCCTGAAATAAATTGCATTAAATAAGTTAGTGTTGACAAGAAAATCTGTTTGTCATAAAGTGTTACCATGCTAGGCCCAGTTCCCCAAAACATTCTTATCACTAAGTAGTTCTTAACTTATTTCTTAACCTTCCTCTTAACATTAAGATGTGATTCCCAAATTGTTCATACACTAAGTGTATCTTCTGTAAGTCACACTTTCGTAAGTGTGGTCTGGACCATTCATAACCTTTCTCTTATCACATTTTTTGGCTTAAACATACACTTTACAGCTTTAAAAAGTGTTGTATTGATCTCAATACTTGTGCACTTACTGCCAAGGAACATCTGAATTGGTTTCCTTGCATTTTGTGTTTTATTTTGCATAAATTAAAAATCACCAAAATTCATTCAGTTGCTTTGCTTTTCAACCCTTCTGAAATGCAAACATGCCACATACACAAGTCATATTGGGACACATTATATTTTCATTTATATTGTATTATGCATATTTCTTGTTAATTGCAGCACCTTAGTTCCGGAAAAGACATTTTCACGCATGCTCTAAAAAAGCGCAAATTACAACAATTAATGCCAGAAACATGGATTTGGCAGCTTAAGTGATAGCTGAGAATAATGTAGTAAAAAAGACTCAGAGATAGTTCGGGGAACACACTCAGAAAAGTAAACAACTTTTGTAAGATATATCTTTCGAGTCTTTTTAGTGTGCTAAGATTGAGCGTTATCGGGGAACCGTGCCCAGGTCAGTATAACCAAAATCACTCCAAACAACAATGGTCTTATGTTGGTCTGCAGGGGCGCCGCTAGGGGGGAAAGGTTGAGACGATTCTAAGGGCCCAGCACTGACAAGGGGCCCTTTCAGGGCTGTTAGTATTACTTCAAACAGTATTGGCTTGAGAATACTTTTGAAATTAAATATTCCATTTCATTTGTTCAACAAAGCAAATTAAACATTTTTGTGATATTCTATAATATTTCTCACAAATTATTTTTTATGTAGTCGTTTAACCCCTCTTGCTTTTTACCAAATGGTGTGGTCTGAATTGTTTTTTTTTTCAACTAATAACACCACTGCACCAGTCACAGCTGTTTTTGTAGTCTCAAGTCAAGCTGATGTAGCTTGTAGGCAGAATTTCCTGTGCTATTTAGGCTGCTCCTGCAGATTATGAATTAGCCTACAAGTTGGTCTATAGGCTATGTCTTCCGATGATTAAGACAGGCTATTTTCCACAAAAACAATTTACATGACAACTGAAATGCAAACTGAAAATTTAAATATAAATGCCTCATTTTACAGAGGTGTGTAGTGAAACAAGTCTCAAATTTTAAAATTGACTGCTCATTATGTTCAATTGTTAAAAAAAAAAAAAAAAAAGATTCCAAAGTCTGACTCACAACCAACTGACTTGGATAAAAACATCTGCTAAATGCATAAATATTAATGAAAAATGTAAACAGTTGGTCAGGGTCATTATCAGTATTAGCCTACCTCACGGAGCACTGAAATGACATGCAATGGAATTAGCTAAGCCATTGAATTAATTGCTATAGGCTATGTGATCTTACAAAATATTAAAATGCACCAGAATGCAGGGAACGGCTATGAGTACTTAAAATTTTTCCTGAGGGAGAATTTTTTGTTTTGCGTGTTTCTGAGGAGGTTTATGATGAACATGGTAGGCTCAAGTAATATGTTATTTTTGAAGGTTTTTATGCATCACATTCACTTTTGTGTCTGAATAAGCATGCATCTATGACATACAATTGTTTGTGAATGCTGCTAAATTAAGGAAGGCTAGTTTGCTTTAAATATAGAAATGCAATGTTTTGATTTAAAGATTTTTCCCCTTGCAGAGCTCACCACCGTTATCACCCCAACTTCACAAAAACCAGCATCCATAGCTGAATGGACCTGGATCAATTACCTACTTCTGGCTTTGAATATTTTGATATTCACCATAGGAACCCTCATCTGTATTGCAGTTGTGCGAACTATACGTAAGCGAAGAAAGATATAAATATTGTAGATTCATTTTGTGTATCTCATAAAAGCCTGTGCTGGTTGCCAACTTGGTTTAATCAGCATCTTGAGTGAAAATGGTAATGTATAGATTCCCTTCGGTAATGTATAGATTCCCTTCTTCCCTGCTGCCTCAGCCTTTTTGGTCTCTGAATTTGGTCAGTGTTATCTAGTTTGAAAGACAGAAGAATATCTGCGCTTCATTTTATTGTTACATTTAGTGAAGTTTAGGTATTTAGAAAATGTCAGATATCTAGACACATGGGCGTTGTAGTTGGGGGAAAAGGGTGACTGAGTTACCAGGGCCCCAAGAGGTGTGAGGGCCCTTGTCGAGTCTGGCATTGTGTATAGGCTGCCTGTGCACAGGGCCCAGAATTTGGTGCTATGCCCCTGCTTAGACATATTTATATTTAGAAAATGTCATTTTTGAGACAAATGCTTCCCTTTGCTTCATTTAATGATTTCCTTTCTATATGTTTTTCTTCAAATGTGCTGTATTTATTTACAAATGTCTTTATTTTACAAATTAACTGACTGAACAAAAGCAAGCTCCGCCTATTTAGAAAATGTAATTTTTGAGACAAATGCTTTACTTGTGCTTTATTTAATTACTTCTTTTCTATATGCATTTCCTTAAATGTGCTGTATGTATTTACAAATATGTTTTTATTTTACAAATAAACTGACTGAACAAGAGCCGCCTCATACCAGTGCTACCTAAATCTGCCAGTCTGCCAGTCCACGTGGTAGGGACAGAGGAGAGAAGACAAATAGTTATGTAAGAGATAGATGACATCCACCAAGCTGTCCTGATACAAGGAAATTATTAATGAGGAAGAGGCAAAGAAAGAGTTGAGTTGTGTCTATCCAAAGTGCTGATTTCAGGATAGGCAATATAGAATAAAGATTATTTTGCTTAGAGCCTGAGTCTGGGGGGTGGACTAAACTTCTAACCAGAGAAAATAGTACAGCAACCGAACATGTTTGATTCTTTAAGTAACTGAACCACATGTTTCTTTTATGAATTAAATATTTGATCATCCACCTTGGTGGATCTTATCTCTTTTATAATTATTTCTCCTGTCACCTCTATCTTTCTTTCATAAAGACCATAACCCTAGCTCCAGTTTCATGAGTCTTGTATCAAATGTGCAGCATAATTTCAGCTGCATCTAGGCCATATAACCACAGTTAAATATAGATAGCTAGCCTGACCACTGGGCCATCGCCACAGAGTCACCAAAAAAGTTTACTTTTTCTAGTGCTGCATCCTAGAAATATGAGGACGTCGCCTCCTTTGCCAATCACTCCACAATTCCTTCTTCTTCTCTACCATTTTTTCCCCTTTTTCTTGGTTCAAATTGCCTACATAAATGAATTGTTCCAAAACGTGGGACCCCTGCATCCAACGCCCACTACACTCATGGTCTGGGGCTGGGGGCTTTTAGCTTCTACTCTCCCTGCCAGGCTTTTTAGGGAGATAGGAGTGTCCGCAGAACAGAGGTGGCTGTGTGCAAAGCATGGCTGCAAGAGGTGTGGGAATCAATCTGACTCATAGTTAGCATGCTACCGAGATGGAAATGCACAAGAAGTGGACACACAGACTGAGCCCTGCATGCTGTGGCGTGACCTAAAATCTAGGTTAATCTAAAATAGGACTGCACATCTCTGTTTGATTCATACCACAATTGTCCTCTGACCAACATGTTTGAGATCTGGACAGGAGATCGAGAAAAGCTTTTGTTTTCACTTCTTTGCAATTAAACTGAATTTACAAGTACTCAGATGACATAACACCTAGTGAATAACACCCAGCAAGTCACTCTTAATGAGGATGTTTCAAGTTGGTTTCAGATATGGAAGCAATGCCTCATTCCTTATGTTTATCTTGTAGAAAGCATAAGCTTGTGCTTGAATCAGACATTATGCACTACACTCCTCCATAGAACGACAAACTCGAACTCCCTTTCTAATTTTTGAAACCTCAAACTGATGAACATGAAATGAAGACAACATGAGGGTTTAAAAGGGACAACTCATACTGTAATCATACACACACACACACACACACACACACACACACACACACACACACACACACACACACACACACACACACAGCAGCAGCAGCATGGAGAGAGAGGGAGAGAGCAGAATGTTTTCATTTCACCGTTGTGCAATAAACACCACTGAACCTGGAAAACCATATCCAATGAGTCACAAATATATTATGGTTTTATTTTCTCCTTTCATGTTTGAATACTGGCTGGACTGAAACTGGCATAATAATACTCGCAGATCATGCAACATAATAACATCCTGTAGAGTTTTGGTAGTTTTCCATGACGAGAAAAAAACGAAACGTCTTCTCATTATTGCATCTTTCTAGCCTGGGTAAACCCACCTGATCTGAAGGTGATTTAATCTCTGTTGCCCAATATGGCCACCAGGCTTAATACAGCTTTTTTTCTGATTGCTTAGGTGCAAAATCTGAAACTTTAGGCTATTTTTGCAAAACTCTGCACACAAATGGCAAAACCTTCCACCACACTTGCACACTTTTTTTTTTCAAGAGGTCTACTGCATATTTCACTAACCTCACACAGAATGTGGATAAAGAAGCGTGCTTACCTGCACACGCGCACACACCACAGGAAGAGGCACACGTACATGTACACACACCCACACAATGACACGCAAACAATGAAAAGAGTTCACCAGCCAAAGGAAGATAATGAACTACTCTAAAACCTCCCATCCAACTACCGTCAGGCATCATGTAGCTCATAACCACAGGCAAGATCAGACCCATCTGTCTCTGCACTGTCTTGAGTCCCCCCACAACAAAACTGTAAATACACTTTATGGGACAGGGGGCTTTGCATCTTTAAACACAACTTTGTTCAGCTGTCAAGAACAGTCCCTGAGTTTATTTCATAACAAAAATAGAAAAAAGGCATTCTGGCCTTTTTCTAAAGTAGTGCTTTCCAGCGATCCATTGTCATAGATGGAGTCCTTAACAAGTCCTTACACAGATCTTTATAATAGTCTAAGCGAATTAGCCCAAAAAAGGGTCAAAGGTGGAAGTAAATATAGCCAAAGCATATTTTGTATCATTTGAAGCGGAATTTTCTGTAGATTAAGAATTGGAAAAAGAATTTGAATAGGCCATGGTATAATGATTATCATATAGGTCTGAATAGGGCTATTTTTTTTCCTTTGGCCCTATCAAAATAAAACTTTATACAATGAAAGTACCCATGGAAAGTAGCATTTTTTGTATTACAAGTTTTCCTGAAAAATTATTTTAATATGCTAATGAGCTATACGCTAGTCAAATTAGCCCCAAATGCACCCTTATACATGGATAGTGAAGAGATGAAGAGGGTGGGACCTGTCTTAATTCACTTTAAATGACACCCTGTGTGTGTAAGCTTTCAGAAAAGGTATAGCATAAGGGGTAGAATAGTTTTCTCTCAACGCCTCAGGTCCAAATACATTGGCTATAAACCAAAATCACCAATACCCGCTGATCTATAAATGGGTATCAAGGGGAGGAAGGGGGTGGAACCTGTCTAAATTTATGTTTACTGAGATCCTAAAGCCCCCTGCTTTCAAGAAAAGTATTACTTGTCATGGTTTAATTACTTTCTTATATATTCCATAGGCACTTTTGTCCAAGAAATGCCCATATTTTAAAATATTCCACCAAAATAGGCATAAGCTTTAAAATAATAAAGGGGGTAGGATGTGCAAAAGAATTCCTGGGCATATAAGCTTTCAGAAAATATATAGTTTATGGGGTCTAATATGTTTCCCCTATATGCCACTGGCCTAAATGTCACCAAAAATGGCCAATTTTTCAAATGCCAAATTTCTTAATTTTTGGAATTTATTGTAATGAGTAGGGTGGAGCATACCTCAATGGCAAACATATCATGCAATGTAATATCCTGAAGGTGTTTGCTTTTAGAAAATGTATGGGATGTATGGTGAAATTAGTCCTCCCTTCATGCTTCAGGCCAAAATGTAGTAGCAGTACAAAATCCACCCAAATCCCATTCATTTGGACTAATGGTCCACTCAAAGATAAAAAATGACCTATGGACCTGATTTATTACCAGTATTTCTGGCGTTGCATGTTTCTGATTTTCCATTGTGTCGCCTTGGTTGAGACAAGAAATGTGCTGCTGTTATTCATCTGTAAGACCCAAAGTTGTTACGGTGTGCTTGAAAAACAGGAGTTGTCATGGAATGGGGTGGAGTAAAAATGAGGAAGTATAGCTCTGAAAATAATAAAATACACAAACCATGTTCAAGTTTTACTATTGAAAATGTTTATATTGTTATTTGTGTATTTCACGTGGCCTCATTTAACCATTTCACTCCCTATAAAACACGTTAGTAGCATAAGCGTTAGTAGCACTGTTGGCTTGACAGCTCATACGTCAACACTAACGTACGCGGCGGTGCTACCTAGTTCAGCTGTCCAAATGTGAAGATCACTGCCTGACGAGCACTCTCCCCATACTGTTGCTGTGAAGCACGGTGTTACTCAGTGTTGGGACTAACGGCGTTAGAGTATAACGGCGTTACTAACGCCGTTACTTTTTTGAGTAACGAGTAATCAAATAAATTACTGTTTCCATATTCATAACACCGTTTCCGTTACTGCTCATGTAACGCTACACGTTACTATCCATATGGCACACAGGCGCATTGGTCGAGCTCAGCAGGATAAAGGAGATCGCACTTTCTTTTCATATTCAGGCCAGTGCATGCGCCCGACGCAAGAGCTCTTTTCTTTTAAGGCTTGGTTATACTCCTTTTTCAGCCTATCGCCGACAGGCCGACGCAGTGAGTTTTGGTTTATACTACCCGACGAAGGTTTTAGAACAAGGAAGTAGCTTTTCGTTCTCGAGCGACGAGAGCACAGAGCAGGCGGCTCGAGAGGACCAATCACAGCGGCTCCTGCTGCCGTTTACTGCGTCGCTGTCTGCGGCCAGTCACATTTTCAGGGGTGCACATGTCAAACTTAACTCACACAGTGGCAACAGCGCCCCCCCTACGTCCCCTCAGTTCAGATGCCAAGGCACAGAAAACACAGCCAGACAGAAATAATAATATAAATGTACACTTTTATTTTTACATCACAGAATAAATATTAATCATAAAAATAGCAATAAATAGCCATATAATAAGTCAAGTCCATTCAATGTACTGTATGCCTACGCCAAGTCCAACTAAAGTCCCAGGAAAGACATGAGCAGTGAACAGTTCATTTGAAGGAGGAAGAACCAAGCCTGACGCCTGCGCCGCTCCTGACGCACTCGAACGTGCCCTCTGACACGTCTCCTCTCTCAACCCGGAAGTAGCGGCTACGCCTATCCAGCACAACAACGCTGCAGGCAGAAGAGCAAGTGTAACAGGGTCAGAAATGACGCTTTTTGAATTTCTACAAAATAGATGTTTTAGAATTATTAATGTAGTTTTGGGAGCCTCCTGGTGGTTGTTTTGCAGCTGCAGTACATATCTTTGCACACGACACTTACTCCAGCAGAGATTTGTTCCCCTTTGCTGGAGGTAAGTGCAGTGAAATATAGCTGTATTTGTATTTGTAATGTAAACGTTGTAAAGTTCACTAAGCTTAGGTTTAAGATTTGTAGTATGCTCAATAGTGTTACTTCTATGCAATTACTCAGTTTCCAGATGTTTTCTTGAGAAATGAATAACTTTATCTTCGAGTAAACTTACGACCACATTTAATGAACTGCTAGTCAGTCTCTGCTAGAGTAGCATTCTGCTGTAAGGCTTACTCAGAGTAAAGTCTTTGGTAATAATAAAGCTAAATAGTAATACTGTTTTATTTTCTCGTGTGCAGATTTTGTGAATAAAGCAGCTGCATGGTTTTTGTGCTTTTCTTCTGTGTTGACCAGGTAGGCTGTGTTTAACGTGCATTTTATATGGTACGAAAAGTTGTATGAAAGCATTCTTGCATTACATGCTTTAGCTCACCGCGGGTTGCAATGGTTCACAGTATGAATCTTCATTTTACGTAATGAAAATTGAACGAAATGGTCCTGTAATGCATGTAATTTGAATTGCGAAGCGCATACAGTAATGTTGACTCGCGGTAGAGCTTAGATCGGGCCCAAAAAATTGAGCCCGACCCTACCGAAGACCGATCATTTTCTGCCCAAGCCCGGCCCGGCCCGAGAGATAACGTGTGATAATGAGCCCGAGACCGATTTAAACCCGACATGTTAAATAGCCCTAATAATGGCCTACTTTTGTAACTGCATGTTCAACAACAATTCCGGATTGATTTACAGACATTTGTTCAGCATATTTTTGAAGCATATTGCCTGTTGACAAGACGTCATGACTGAGGTCCTCGTCTTTCTGTCATACGGTGTGCTGACACACAGCTCTGCGCACCTCTCATTCACTGAGATTAGATAGGCTACTCATTCATTAATTAGACTATCATGCTGGCAAATCCATGTAAAAAAAATAACTAGAAGTTTTCTGGCAATAGACGGAGGTTATAATGCGTTGTGCGCTGTAACGTTTACCTTTATTGTATTCAGAAACACTAGCCTGGGAATTCCCATGCTCCTTTGCTCGTTTATTTCATTTCACTCTGCAGAGGAGCATGGTGACCATGGCCGTTTTTCTCGCTTGCTTTCGGTATCCAATCGCAGAACAAAAAGGGATTTGTACGGCCCTCGATTGCATTTTACGTCACGTGGTGGCTCTGGTATTGGCTCCGAGGTATGTACAGACGCTATGATAGACATTCGTAGCGCCCAATAAACGATGCTTCCGCTACGAGAAATGCAATAGGTAGGTCCCCAGACTAAATATCACTTGTGATTTTAGTTTGGCATTCGCTAGGCTACAGAAACGCCGTAATTTCTCCAGATGTATCCACTTTCACTTTCGGTTCCCACGCGAAAGAAGTACGATTTTACTGTCACCAAACAAACTTGATGTTTCCTTATGCTTTCCACTGGACTGGGTTATTTTTTATTTAATCCCCCCCTCCCCCCATCACATTAGAAGCTTCATTATATGTTATAGGTCTGATGTAGCCGACAGAGCGCAGCTGACAGGTGCTGCTCAACGCTGCGCAGAGCTGTCCAAACATTTTTTTCTATTAATCACCTTAGGCTTAGATAACACTTTTTGCTGACTTACTTAACCATAATACATACAACCTTACTGGGTGTCACACCATATAGCGTAATAGGCTTAAAAAAAAAACTCTCCTGCTGCTTACTGTTTACCTCACTCACGTCAGATCATGCGCTACGTAACTTTCGTAAGGCACTTCCGCGCAACGATCTGATGTTGAAGCCCATCAGAGAGATTTCAAGCCATTATTCTCTAACCGGACCAATCAGGGCCGCTGGCTGCTGTAGAGGGTGTGACGTAGCGAAGAAGCAACTGTTTTGAATCCAACCAATCCAACAAACGTAACGAGCGTCTTCGGTTGGTTTCGATGTGGTTGGCTGCAGTGTACGTCAATTAAATTGATGGACAAGCCGTTTGCCCAGTTAGATTCAAGGATTTCTGGCTCCTGAAATAATTTGTCTATCGCTGAATATCAGATGAACGCGCGTAGCGCTACATCTGACGTGAGTGAGGTAAGTTTACTGTGTGTTAAATAGTTAAATAAAGTGCTGCAGATTACATTGTTTAATGTTGCCGAAAATAGCCAAATTACTTTGATATCTCAGAGATGTGTTGACCCAAGTCATTCGTTGATCCGACGGTATGCGTGGTATAGGGCGCTGGAGACGGTAACCTAAACAATTTGGTTTTTCCAAATGTGAGGAAAGAAGCCAGGGCATTGAGCATAAAAAATAGCCAATGCAAATAGGATCAGCTAGGCCTTCCTTGGGTATTGTTGAAGCATTTTGCCTAGATTATGCCATTTCTTGGTCATTTTCCACTACTGGCTGAATGACCTAAAAAAAATTGTCATCCCCTGATTCAGAAGGATATTTTGCCTGATACATTGACAGTACACGCATTTCATATCAAACTTAAATTATGCTTATGACAAACAGTTCGTTTTCCTTTGCACAAAGTTGTTCAAGCAATGTAATAACATCATGAAGTTTCCTTTCGTTTTCCAAGCTTTAGTCTTTTCAGTGAGAAAAAAACACCTGCGCATAGGCTGAAGTTCGCGGCAAAGTTCGACAGTTGTCACGCACACAATTCAGGACACAGGACGCATTTTTTTACATTTTATAATTCGCTTGTTTATGCGCGCTAGATGTTCTTTGGTCACATTACATGGCTTGCATACTGTCATGAGATATCAAGGGGGGACAAATGTTATCCCCACCGGAGATAAAATTATTCAAGCAGAGGCAGGGATACCAAAACCAGAAGTGGGGATTTCTGAGCCATCTCCCCCAACAAATCGCACCCTGGGTATATATGAGAAACCACACGGTACAATACAATACTAATAAAGCAGAAAAACACCACATACTGCTACCCATAAAGCTACAATAAGATTCTCAACCCTGCACTCCCCAATCCATGCATTTCCCCTCCCTCTGGTTAAGCCCAGTCTGACACACACACAGTCACTGCGGAGGGGAGGGGAGGGATAACTGAGTGGCTCACTGCGTTATCGCGCAATTACGTTTGTTCCGGACTATAAATCAGCCATTAGCCAGCGGAGTTCTCATCCCAGAGAAACCAATCGAAACGGCATGATCAAAGGTTTGCAACGCTGATACTGATATTTCGGTGTGTTAAATAGTTCAGTGACATTATATCCAAACATAATATGATACAGTTCCTCCTCCTTCACTTGGGTCATGTCTGATAAACTCAAACGATATGCCAAATTAGAACAGAGTGAGATCCAACCGATTTCAAACGTGATATCTCCAAACTTCCATAATGTCTCCAAGCTCCCCAAGGTGTTCACCGGGCATTTGTGACTTTGCTCACCGATAAAAAACTTGTCCCTCCTGCATTAGCCCTATGGTCATCTCAGACAACAATGCAGTGCACTGGAAGTTTGAGACTATTTCATCCCTGTTTAATAAACAGTGCTCAAAATAGCCTGGTATTAATATAATTCAATTAATACTAACCCAGAGCAAACAATTTCCAGAAATATTAAAATATACTTCTAACCTAATAACATGCTGCATAACTAGGTATCTCCAAAAAATATGCCAACCTATATTTTCCTGAAGCTGGTGTATGACAAATAAATTATTGAAAACCCACTTGATTTTATGTCTAATGATAAGGGGAGGGGGCAAATTCTTGACATAGCCTGGCCCTATGCCATTATAGACTACAGTAAGCCTATTTGAATGTATTTTAAATATCATGCTGTAATTGATTAAATTACTTTCCCTAGTAATTAATTACTTTTGCAATGGAGTAACGGAGTTACTAATTGAGTTACTTTTTTGAGAAGTAACTAGTAATTGTAATTAATTACTTTTAAAAAGTAACGTGCCCAACACTGGTGCTACTAAGCGTCCTGCCTTGACTTTTGGACACACTGATAATCAAACAAAATGTAGCTACATCTAATTGAAAGCAGTGAGCCGTTTTTAAAAAGCTAAACTCAAGCTGTTAGTGTTAGCATAATTCACCTACCGGTACTCATTAATGTTAACGTTACGCGAAAGGATTTCATTTCGAATTGCAGGAGACGTAAAGTTAGACAGTTTCGTTAAATGCAATAGTCTAAACTTCAGCAAAACACAAATAAACCAGAATTTACATTGCTTACCTTTCAAAGGCACTGTATGGTAATGATAACGTGCTCCACTGTGTGCTGTCTTGCTTGTGTACAACAAGAATGTCCTCCGATGCCACATCTCTTCCGCTGTCTCTTTTGGCGTCATGCCACCAGTCATGCCCATCTACTGTGACGGTGAGGTGCCGGAAGTGTCTTTGCCGTTTGTCGGAGCGAATGTGAATTTGATTATAACCCACGCTGTCTTAACCACACATTCTACACATCTAACTAGCTACGGCAAGACAAAATGAGTGCCTGTGCTTACCTAGACACCAAAAGTTCATGAGATCTCAATTTAGTTTCTGAACAAACGTCCTTTTTCTGCGATGTCCCATTGAAGTACTTCATTACCCATGTCAGCGAGCAATCCCACAATCCCACTGCAACGTATCTGATTGGTGGACCTTTTTGAAGACGTCAGTGCAGATGATTTGCTAGTGCTAATGTTGCTATGTTGCTACATTGACAGCAACGGACGCCAGCGGTAGGCTTCCCAGACAGCACGCACCATCTTCCCGACATAGTGCTTCCATCAAACCGGCTGTGTATAATCACGGCCTCAGGTAAGTTCGGTTTGTGTAGAATCATGATATGATGTGTATTATATGATACGATTTGTTTTGGTATCGATATAATGCATATAATTAATTACAAGACTGTGTAAGGTAAGTTTTGGCAAACCGTGTCTATATCAAAGTTTCAAACGTGTTAGCTGCTAACTTGCTAAGTATAGTTAAGATGATGCATCACTCAATAGTAAAATATCATTATGATATAGTTTAGTTCAGGCTATTTGTGTCTTATTTCCTCTTGCTGCTTTATTTATTTTGTTTAGGTGCTGTGTTAAGAAATTCAGACATTCCCACGACTCGGATGACTGCGTTATGAAAAGTAAGTTTACGATATGTGGTTAGCATAGCTGTCAAGTGTATTTCTCTTTAACACTTGGAAAGACTTAGACCAGGCTTGATTTCACTCATCACTTTGATCAGTTTTATTTTTTAAACAGAGATGGTGCAGGTGAAAACCTTAGACAAACACAATAAGGACAATAAATTAGTAGAATCCCTCACAAACACATCAACAGTGCATATTATTTCCCACTATACAATACATTTCATTATAATGCTCGTTGAAATTGAATTACTAAAATTACATTTTTAAAGTATTTATACTGTTCGATAAATGTTCAATGTACAATGAAATACAATAAATGTTTGCAATAAATATGTTTTTCACAATAAATGTTTTTTAACAACTGTTGCAATGAAATACAATGAATACATTTACAATGAATTAGTTTGTTTGTTTTAACTATTGTTTGTTTTAACTATATCACATTTTACAGATGATGGTTTTAACCATGTGCTTACTTAAGATTTTACCCTTTAACCCTTTCCCCTTTCAGCAGGCTATACCTATAAACACCAGTTTACATACATTTTTACAATTTTACAAACAACCATATAAATATCAAAGTTTATTTAAGTTAATATTACACGGTTTGTTTTCTCAATACTACAATCACGTAATGCACGTTAACAACGCATATCTGCGTGCACTAAACAAAAGCATTTGAGCGCTCTGACTTTCAAGCAATCAGGCCGCGTAGAGCGGTGTTCAAAGAGAATTTATAGAAAGCCCAAAGGGAGCTTACCATTAGCCTATCGAGTCCGGAAAGTAATTCCTCGCAAACCAGCGGCCGCCGTCCTCACAGTTCAATTTTTACTGAGTGAAATGAATGGGCACAGTTTTGTGGCGTCTTCGTTCGCGTGAACTAATTAGTGTGATTGTGCTCAGCTGGGGAGACTGTGCAGCGCGCACGCAGTTGCGCTGCTGCCGTGCAGAACAGGGTTGCATGCTGGACAACGTTATTGCAGGCAGGAGACGGTTGTTGCATGCAGGAGACGGCCATATCTCCGCTGTATCAGCGCGACACCTCCCACTCAAGCTTTACATGGCAGTGCCTGGAAAGATTGTACCTCTTCAAGTGAGCCATCTCCGCCTTGCTCCTCTACTGGTACGATGACCACAAGACGTCGGACGTCCCGTTGCAGTGTGGTACCCTGGCAACCCTTGTCCTTCAAGTCGGGAGACTTACTGATGAGTTTTGTTGTTTCAAATGTTTTTTATTGAGCATATGAAATAATACATAGGAGCTACCATCAATACAATTCTGGCTCCTTTTATAGTAGTTGTGCCTGTGTATTAGGTTGCATTAAAATCATAATAAATGAAAAACAGGATTAGGCACAAGGGTATCATAAAGAAAATCTATGAGGATATGATACAATGAAACACCAACATAAAACTAAAATAATAATAATATAAAGAAAAATAAGAAAAACAAAACTTAACACAAAGGGCATAACAGGTTGACTAGGACCCCCCCCCCCCCTCCCCCCGAAGGCCCCATCTGCATCAGTAACTATGCTGTTATAGCATGCTAGAAGCTAAACTATTGTAATGGCATTGTATTTCTAAGGTATGATTCAAAGGGTTGCCATGTTTTGTCAAAATGTTGGAGGTTGTCTTTCAGAATGTATCTTATTCTTTCCATATGGAGTGTACTAGTAAGACTATCCAGCCACATCTTAGACGTGGGTACATTAGGACTTTTCCATAGTGTGAGAATTAGTCTCTTTGCCAGTATGAGACCGTATGAGATGAAAGATTGTTGAGGTTTAAAGAGATTCAACGAAGTTTCAGATACCCCAAGAATAATAAGTACAGGATCTGGCTCAATCAACATTTCCAAAACTTCAGACATTATATTAAAAACATCCCTCCAGAAGGAATTAAGCTTTGGACACAAAACAAAACTATGAAGATGAGTTGCTACAGATGAGCTGCATTTATCACACATGGGTGACACTTCTGGATAGATATTATGTAATTTTTCCTTTGTGAAGTGTAGCATATGTATAACTTTGAATACTGATGAGTTTTGGAGACATCACTGAAACACCATAGCTTGGAGAGACCCTCACATGGACATCTCGGACAATGCCACTTGAATCAGGATTCACAGCAACAACTTTTCCGAGCTTGAATTGCCCTCTGAGTGCATTCTGGTCACAGAGCCAAACTATGTCTCCAATGGCAACATTTCTCTCAGCAGTATGCCACTTACTGCGGATGAACAAATTCGGGCCAGCAAGTTGACTCCAGGACTTCCAGAAATAGTTCACTTGAGCTTGGACCTCTTGAAGTCTCTTGAAGGGGTAAGTGGTATAGTCAGTGATCTTGAAGTCTCCATGTTGAGTGGCTCGTCCAAGCAGCAGGGTGTTTGGCGTGATGTACTGTACTCTGTCTTCTCGGCTCTGGACTCTGGCGTCGATTGGTCTCTCATTGGCAAGATTGGCAGCCAACTGGAGGACAGTCAGGAATTCACTGAAGGTAAGGCCTTCTACTTTACCAAGACTTTGGAGGGCTCTTTTAGTGATCCTGACTGCAGCTTCAGCGGCCCCATTTCGGTGTGGCGAATCAGCGGGAAGAATCTTCCATGTCCAGTCGGTCCCATTTCTGGCAGCATACTCATCCAAGGACTCTTTATTCTGCTGATTCAGGTAAGTATACATGTCTTTCAGGATGGGTTTGGCTCCCACGAAATTTGTACCAGCGTCGGACCAGATTTTTCGAGGATGGCCCCGGACCGCAGTGAACCTCTGGTAAGCAAGCAGGAAGCTCTCCGTTGACAGCGTGTTTGCCAGCTCAGCGTGGATGGCTCGACTGGACATGCAGCAAAACACTACTCCCCATACTTTCATGGTTGTTCTTTTCTTTACATCATCCTTCACATGGTAAGGGCCAAACAGGTCAACTGATGTGGACTCGAAAGGAGCAGCAGGACTCGACCTCTCTTCAGGTAAGTTTCCCATTACTTGTTTGCATGTTCTTGCTCTTGCCTTCTTGCAGGTGACACACGTGTCAACAACCTTTTGGGCAATAATTCTCCCTCTGACAACCCATGCCTTCTTCCTCATCCGCAACAACGTTCCAGCCACCCCATCATGACCCTCATTGTGCGCTTCTCTGGCCAAGAGAGTGGAGATCCAGGCTTGAAAAGGTAGGAGTGGAACAGCTTTGCGGTCTTCTTTGAAGGTCTGGACTCTACCACCACAAACTAGGAGTCCACTCGTCTGGTCTCTGTAGACAACTAGTCTGTCTGTTGTGGTACTTGGGAAGGTCACGCCCTCTTGTGCTGCCAGGCAAAGGTCTCGGAACACATCTTCTCTTTCACCAACTGTGATGACACCTGATGAGAGTACAGCCTCCCACTTTTCTTTATGTCTGGTCTTGACCTGTAGGAACTTCTTAGCCGCCCTCAGCATCCATGCTACCGTCCCGACGAGCCTTCTCAGGTTACTGAAGCGCCTTTCGTCAACAAGACTTCGGATTGCCTCATGGGCGGATGGCCTTTTGGTCTCTGAACAGACTGGATCTGGCGCCACCTTCAGGTGACTTCTCGTAACTGCAGCCACAAATGTCTTTTTCTGGATCTTGGCAACTTTGTCTCGAGCTTGTGCAGCGACATCTCTAGCAGATTTCTTCGGCCACTCACTTTCAGGGAGTTGAAGGAACTTTGGACCCGACTGCCACTCGGAGTCCTCAGTCAGGGCTTCAGGACCAGCTCCACTGGTGGTGATATCTGCGATGTTAACAGACCCTGGAATCCACCACCAGTCCTGGACGTCGGTGGTGCTCTGGATCTCACCAACACGGTTTGCGAAGAAGGTCTGGTAACCATAACTTTCGCGCTGTATTGCGCCCAGGACAGTCTGGCTATCGACAAGATGATACCACTTCTCGACCCGGATTCTGCAGTGCTTCTGGAAGTAGTTTTTCAGTCGAGCTGCGAAGACTGCTCCACAGATCTCAGCCTTCACAGGGTCACCTTTGTGGTCGAGAGGGGTCAGCTTGGCTTTCGATTCAACCAACCTTACAACAACACCATGGCTGCAGGTCCAGCGAAGGTACATCACAGCGCCATATGAGTTTTCGCTGCCATCAGAGAAAGTGATGCCACTTGCTTCTGCACAGGGATCTGGTGGTGTCAAGGCTCTGGCAAAGCGCAGCTTGCTTAGGTCTGCATAGTCTTCCAGCAGCTTTATCGCATCTTCGCGGATACCATCAGACAGGGCAGAGTCCCAGGTGTCTTCCTCCGAGCAGTACTTCACCTTGGCTTCTTGGAAAGCCCTCCTGACCAGGATGGCACCCATTTGCTTGGAGGGAGTCACAAGGCCAAGTGGATCATATAGGCCAGAGACTTGGCTCAACAGGTCTCTTCTGGTCAGTGGATCAGGAGTTTGGCGCCTCACTTCCTCTCTGCTTAGGTCTTGACCAAGGCGCATCTTTTTTTTCTTCTTTGAAAAGTTGACTGCAACCATGACATGGAGCTTGTCATCTTCGATGGTGTACCCGAGGCCGAGAGCTTTGTTGTCATCTTCAGTCAGCTGGTTTGGCAGGATCATGGTCGTGGGCTCCATCTTGGGCACCTCAGTCTTGGATACTTCCCTCCCACTTTGATTGGAGTAGACCCAGGGCTTCATATAGAATCCTCCAGCTTTCAGGATGAGCTCGATGTTGGTTGTGAGGCGTTTCAGGTGATCAAGGCTGTTGTGAGAGGTCAGGATGTCGTCGACATAGGCATCCTCTTCTATCACCCGCCTCTCTTCTTTCAGATGGCTGAATGAAGGTAAGTTAGCAGTTTCCCGCATGGCTACTTGGGCTATGCAGCCTGCAGGCTTGTCTCCAATGTTTACCCTTGTTATGGCGAAGTCTTCTATCTCAGCACTTTCTGAGTCGCGCCACAGAAATCGGTGGAGATGGACTTCTCGCTCCTCCAACCAGACGGAGTTATACATCTTGCGAATGTCACCGAGTGCAGCGAAGATACCAGCTCGGAACCTCAGCAGGACAGCTCTAATCGGGTTCAAGACGTTAGGACCTTTGATTAGGATATCATTCAGACTTCGACCTCGATACTTCTGACTGCTGTTCCATACTAGTCGTACTGGGGTGGAGACGGAGTGCGGATTTGGTGCGATCAGGTGACTTATGTACCATACTGGTCCAGACCAGCTCTGGAGAGCCTCTTTGGTCAGCTTCACTGCAGCTTTGCGATTGACCATCTCGTGAACCTGCAAAGTGTAGGCAGTCTTCCACTCCGGCTCTTTTGACAGTTGCTTTTCAGTCCTCAGGAACGTCATTTCGACCACTTTCTTGTTGTTTGGCAAGAATGCTGGGTCTTCGGTCCATGGGTACTTTGCGTGCCAATGCGGTTCTTTGCTGTGGTCATCACCGGTTACATATGTCAGACCATTCCTCACAATCTCCATTTCCTTTTCTTCGGCAAGCGTCATCTCCTTTCCTCCTGCTTGACAGTTACCGCAGCGACACCCTCCACATCTCGGCACACAGGCAGCTCCAATGCTCTCCCAACTCCACCACTTGAGGAAGTCTCTGCTGCTAGTTGCTGTGCTGGACTGGATTTCGGGATAATCAGGGTACTGGCAGACTGTTGGGTCTCTGTGGGTAAGTTCCCTATACTTGACTGCTGCTGTCCTCATTGATCTTGCGAAATGAGTCTTTGATGTGTGGGCCACTTGCGAGATCTCCTCAAACAAGTCTGGGTGTGTACCTCCAATGGTCTTGCCGAGTGGGCCATCCCAGAGCACCAGGTCACCGATGGAGCGGATTTTCTGTGGCACCAGCTGACCTTCCTTGTGGCTAATCAGGAGCTGTATTTCTCTGGGTCTGATGAGGTCTTCAAGAGGCACATCAGGGAAGATTTTCTGCAACTTGCTTGCTGGGATATGCCTGTGCACTTCTGCAATTTGGTCAAGCCCGTAGCAGATCAGCTGATGTGACTTGAAGGTTCCCCTCAGTGTGCGGACACGGATCTTAAGGAGGTAACGCTTGGTTGCAACGGACACCTTCATGCCTCCGACACCATGAACAACCAACGTGACGTCTTCACATCGAAGGTTCAGCTTGTTTGCGGCATTGTGCGTTATATAATTGGTATCGGAAGCCAGGTCAATGAGGGTTCCAATTCTTTGGCCATCATTGGCGATGACATCAAGGAGCATGAGGATTACAGGATACTCATGTAAGCCAGTACTTTCCATTAGGCCTCTCCCAGCCGCGATGGAGTTGTATGCTCGGGATGCCACGTTGCAGAAAGTGTCACGGCACTGCTGTGCCAGCTCAGGCGGAAGTTTGGAGAGGAACTCCTCTTGTGCCTCTGTGTACCTTCTCCCCTCGGCTCTCACTGGATTGGACCTTGGCACTCTCTGAGTCGACTGTCTGGGCAGTGGGCAGAGAAGATAGTGGTGTTGGTCTTTGCACTCTGGGTTCCCACACAGGTAGATGGCCTTTCTGCATGGTTCGTTGCTGTGGACTTCGAGGCATCTCTTGCAGGCTCCAAGCTGATGAACCGCGTCCCTCTTCTCCTGCAGCTTTGCAGTGGTCCTGAACTTTTTGCAGAAGTACAGTTTCTTCCTGTGCTTTGGGTCTCCACAGATGACACAGCCAGCAGAGTCACTGATGGACTTGGTGGTCTTTGTCCTGGCATACTTTGTTTGGAGCTTTGACTTCTCCCTGGCAGGGTCGATGTCTCTCAGTTGCTCCAACTGTTCGTATATGGACTCTTGGGATTGCAGGTACATGAGCAGCTTGTCAAAGCGGTTCTGCCGGTTCACAGCGTTATCTAGATCTGCAGCATAGGTGAGCCAATCCTTTTTCAGGGTATCTGAAAGCTTACTCTCAATAGAGTTGGTTACTAGTGGGTTCTTTATGGCCTCTGCATTACCCAGCTCACACAAGTCATAGAGAGCCTTTTCAACTGCTCGGATGAGCTCGATAGTTCTTTTTGGCTGGTTACCTCGGATGGGTGGGATAGCTTGAAGCTCTTCAACGATCTCTAATGCAATGATGGCTTGGTTCCCATACCGGTTCTCAAGGACTTTGAAGATTTCATCGGCTGTGGTGTAAGTAGACAGATGTAAGTCTTTGGCCACTCTCTCATCAAGACTGTCAAGCAGCTGGAATTTCTTGACTTCTCTGGACCCGGACGGTTCGCCTTGCTTTTGCAGAGCCTCCCATTCTTTTTTCCATCTGTAGAAGTCTCGCTGATTTCCAGTGAACTTGGGCAGTGCTGTGGCCTTCAGCTTGATAGTGGCTACTTTCCTTGGGCTGGTTGCCATTGGTGCGTTTTCAACATCCACTTTCACCCCTGCTGTGCCAATAAGCATGGCTTTTCTTGCAACCAGCTTTGGAAGGCAAAGTTCCAGCTCCTTCACACGATCATTGAAGTCTGCTTCTTCTGCTGGAGGGGCCCAGCGGCTCCACTTCAAGTGGGCTCCTTTTGCTGTTGTGACCAGCTTCTCCAGGTGGGCTAACATGAAGTTGTAGGCCTCCATAGTTACATCAGCCTTAGCCGCCTGGACTTGCTCACATTGGCCTTCAGCTATTTGCAAAGCGAGGGACAGCTCTCTTTCTCCAAAGTTATCCCATAAAGTCTCTTTGATGAGTTTCTTGACCTCCTTTAACCTTTGCTCACACTCTTTGACTGTCTTCTCTATGTCAATCTTCTGCTGCTCGCCTAGCTCAGGAGCACCCTCTTCATTGGCTTCCTTCAGCTCTGCCTCACTCGCTGAAATATATGCAGCTTCCAATTCTTCATTGGCCTCAAAGACTTTGACACCCTCAAATGTGATTCGCTTAAAGTTCTCAGTCAGTTCATCTGCAGACATCTCTGTATGGGTTCTTGTGACATTGTTGACTAATCTGGAGAAAAGTCTCTTTGCTGTTGTCCGCTCAACTTTTAACGCAATTATTTCCTTTGAATCAGCCATGTTGTATACACTGCAGCTGTTGAATGGATGGACAGCGGGCTATTCTCCTCCAGGCCCCCAGGTGGAGTCTTCTCCCTCTTTGTGGTGGGCTGAAGTGGAGGAGTCTTCACTGGTCACAGCTGGTTTTCACTGTCAAGTGTATTTCTCTTTAACACTTGGAAAGACTTAGACCAGGCTTGATTTCACTCATCACTTTGATCAGTTTTATTTTTTAAACAGAGATGGTGCAGGTGAAAACCTTAGACAAACACAATAAGGACAATAAATTAGTAGAATCCCTCACAAACACATCAACAGTGCATATTATTTCCCACTATACAATACATTTCATTATAATGCTCGTTGAAATTGAATTACTAAAATTACATTTTTAAAGTATTTATACTGTTCGATAAATGTTCAATGTACAATGAAATACAATAAATGTTTGCAATAAATATGTTTTTCACAATAAATGTTTTTTAACAACTGTTGCAATGAAATACAATGAATACATTTACAATGAATTAGTTTGTTTGTTTTAACTATTGTTTGTTTTAACTATATCACATTTTACAGATGATGGTTTTAACCATGTGCTTACTTAAGATTTTACCCTTTAACCCTTTCCCCTTTCAGCAGGCTATACCTATAAACACCAGTTTACATACATTTTTACAATTTTACAAACAACCATATAAATATCAAAGTTTATTTAAGTTAATATTACACGGTTTGTTTTCTCAATACTACAATCACGTAATGCACGTTAACAACGCATATCTGCGTGCACTAAACAAAAGCATTTGAGCGCTCTGACTTTCAAGCAATCAGGCCGCGTAGAGCGGTGTTCAAAGAGAATTTATAGAAAGCCCAAAGGGAGCTTACCATTAGCCTATCGAGTCCGGAAAGTAATTCCTCGCAAACCAGCGGCCGCCGTCCTCACAGTTCAATTTTTACTGAGTGAAATGAATGGGCACAGTTTTGTGGCGTCTTCGTTCGCGTGAACTAATTAGTGTGATTGTGCTCAGCTGGGGGAGACTGTGCAGCGCGCACGCAGTTGCGCTGCTGCCGTGCAGAACAGGGTTGCATGCTGGACAACGTTATTGCAGGCAGGAGACGGTTGTTGCATGCAGGAGACGGCCATATCTCCGCTGTATCAGCGCGACAATAGCTCATAGACATAGATATAGATATACAGCATGGTAGCTTTTATGAGCAGCTACTGTAGTAATTATAAGATGTTCATAACTACTAATCAATGGAGTCGGCCCGACAAAATCAGTCAAAGAGTTTAATGCATTTGTACAGACACTAGCGCTGGGAGAAGGACAGCGACACTGCCACAGGGGCAGGTCCAGGGCCAACTCCCCAAACAGAGCTACAGACAGACATTTATCTGTACACAAATTGCCCCTCATAAAACATATGGTCAAACCGTAAACATTCCGGACAGACTGAACAAAAACAGGATAGGAAGCGGAGCTTTCTTTGGACCCTTTGTGCGTGCTTTTATGACAGTCATTTGGGGTGATGACACTGATGCCTGGACCAACACAGATGCAAACACAATACAATGCAAACAGCTGACAAACCATTTTAAAGTTGCACATCCCTGAAGATTAGCTGACAGACTATTTTAAAGTTGCACATTCCTGAAAATTTTCTCACACTACGATTCATATTTGTTTTCTCCTAGTAGAAATGATTATATGACAACCCTTGACGTCTGTTGTGGTTACATTATTTGTGTCTTACTTTGCCCTTTTGCTTTTTTTGTTTTGTTTAGGTATGGTGTTCAATAGGCTTTAATATCACTGATGCTGACGCTGATGCAAGCTGCAGGACCGACAAGCCTAAACATCGCTTAGCCCAAGGTGCCGAAAATGTAGCCTATGACTTGTTTGCCTTGTAATGTCGCATATTTCAAAATAAATTGTATTTCTGAACCATCGGTCTCTTCACTTGTGAAACATACAAAGGTTCATGGTGGGCTACTGCTAAAGAAAACTAAAGTAAAGCCAATATTTTAAACCGGGGCATTGTTCTGTGGTACAGGGGTAGCATGTGGCTTCTGTCAAGGCTAGCATGAAGGACAAGAAAGTTGTGGTGAGTTTTGCTAGCAAAGCATTTAGCTCATGGCTAAGAGGAAGGAGCCCAAAGATCTTGAAATTTTATTTCTGACATCACATTCAGAGATTAACATGCTTGGTTTAACAAAACCAAATGCTCTGACCATAAAGAGGACTGAGCAGGCAGGGAGATATATTTTTGCTCGCAGTTACACAGCACCTTAATGAAAGGCTAGTTTTCCTAGTCCCTAGCTAACAGGCTATCGCTAACTGGCTAACGTACCTTTCTAATGTAATGTTAACAGGCTTGACCTGGAGGAAATTGCTAACGACTACACCTTACCAGCAAGGCTAACGGTAACGTCAAGTGAATGGTACACTTAAATAACGTTGAATAAAGAGTTGTGTATGGTCATTTGGCATCTTCATTGGCATCTGATGCAAAAATTATTTACAAAAGAGCACATATTGACAAAAATACTAGTATTCAATGACAGAGCACGAGCACATGGCTATCCTTGACCTGAGAAGATACCAAATGACGGTTAAAGGAAATCGTCGGCTGGAATAGGGTAAGTAGTGGCTTGTGGGTAGTGTATTTTTTGCACTGAGGGGTAACGAAAGAGACACAACAGCGAGTCTTATGTTTTTTTTTTGGTATTTTCGTTTGTTTTTTCACTCGACACGAAAGATTAGATGCTTATCAAGTACCCCGTAGCTGGTTAGACACTGGACAATTCGAACCCTATTTGAACCGGGCCTTTCGAAACGCCTATGGCAAAATTAAAGGGGGAGTCACTTCGAGAACGATGACTTCCGCATACGGCTGAAATTGACCGTCACAGCCTATTGCATGTCTTCCGTATGTCACTGATCATTGTCATGCCACTTCCGTATGTCAGTGACATGTAGAAACATGCCATTGACATATGCCACATGTCAATAAATCATCAAACCCCCTCTCAAAAACTTGAGAGGGGCTTAGATGATTAATCGACATGTGACACGTGTCAATGACGAGTAATCGACATGTGAGACGTGTCAATGACATGTAAATGACATGTCACTGGCATCGACATGTCACCACATGACACATGTCGATAACACGTCAGGCATCTATGAGTTTCGCGGTTTTCACGAAATTTGCTATATGCCAAGATAGCCCACATCGCTCATGTTCAAAACAAGAAAGTAAGATAAATGCAATGCAGATGTAACATACTAGATGTATGTAAAAAACCGTCGAGTTATCACACAATTTTGAAAATTCCTGCAGGTGACGTTTTAGGCTTTAGTTATGTTAGCTAACATAACTGGCAGTCCAGGCAGGCTAATGAGGATTTGAGGATTTAGCTTTTTTTTTTTTTTTACTATCCATTGGATGTTGTCTTCGTCACATTATTAGCTTTGTTATTATGTTTTTGCTCTGCTTTCAATGATGGGCATTAGATAACTTCCAGTGGTTAGTTAAGTAGGCCTAGGGGATTTCTTAATGTTCGTTGATGCGACCGAATAGACTGGAGTGTAACGTTAATGTTAGCATAGCAGTTAACATGAATGTGGGTTATTTTTCCCTCTCAGTGTGTTGACATCGTTTGTGTCGAGGGCAAGCATGTCTGGTAAAGTATTAACAATTATACAGTTACAATTATATGGTGGTTATTGGAGGGAGTTCATCCTTGATGACATACGGGTAAGTTCAATTTGTTATGCCTTCAATATTCACACCCTGCCCGTTACCTTTTTTAACTGGCCTGAAGCATCTTTTTTTCCTCATACAGGGCATTCCCAAACAGATGTCCTCCAAATCCTGTGGGGTGTACATCCTTATGGTAATGTCACCCTTTTTATTCTTTGCATTGTGTAAGGTTATCTCTAATCTTTTTATGTCCATATATTTATTTTTATATGTTGCTTATTTCATAGTATGCCACGTACATACTGTTTGGGATACCTTTTGACTTCACTGAGGTACGATTTACATTACATTAGTTACATTTGGTTTTTATAACATCTCCATGACCACTTGTAAGAACTCATGCAATCTTGTCTTCTAATACAATTTAGATTGACATGGACAAAGCTCGAAGATGGTGGGCTGTTCAGACTCTTACAAACTTTCCAGGGTAATATAATGTGGTGTATTGTGGTGCTCTGTCTTGCTGTTATTTACATGTCAATATTGTTTCATTATAGTAAAACAATTTATTTCTAATATCCTGTTTGTTCAGGAGAGATCCCTGGGTAAGGGAAGAGGAGAGAACAAGGGATCCCTTCCCCAACAAAAGACCACGTGTTGAGGTAAGGTGCAGTGCCTGTGGGAAGCATTCACACACCTTTCAATGTTTCAGTCTTTATTACATTGTAGCCATCCCTTAAAATAATTTATGTTGATTTGTTTTTCTCCTCGTTCTACAATAAAAACCCCATAATGAGAAACAAAGTCTGGAAATGTAGACTTTTTCCCTGCAAATTGATAAAAAAATAAAATAAATAAATTCATTCATTAAATATTCACAGTATTCGCACACTGTTATAACCGTCATGAATTAAATTTTGGTGCCCTCCACTTGTTGAGAGAGAGTAAGGTGTGCATGTGTGTGTGTGTGCGCGTGCAGGGAGGGGATGGGTGAATTTGCTAATTCAATGTGCAAATGTACTGTACCTGTGTATTCCTGCACAGTGGACTACAGACATCTTCATGATTTCATAAAGATGGACAGTACATTATTAGGATGTAAAGTGTTTATTGTATTTTAGTAACCTATTGACCAAATTACTTCTGTCTGTCCCAGACCAATCAGACCCTAAGAAGTGTTGCCGTTGCTGCGACTTGGGTGCAAGACAATATGGCGGTCATGTGAGTTTCCCTCCCCTCGTGAGCATGGACAAAGATCAGCTGGAAGAGGCATTGGAGCAGGTCTTCACAGGCACCACCGCTGATGATCAGGACTGCCGCCTCTTTACATTTGAATTAAAGGAGGACAATTTTGTCATTCCATACAAATTTGCTCAAGCTACAAAGTTTCTGGAGAGGCCGACAATCACAGATGCATCATCATCACCCCCCCCCTTTGGGTGTGCACTCCAGCCCTCCACACCAGCCCTCCACCTGCCCCTGATTCCAGCCCCTGACACTAACCTGTCATACCAACCTCCATCTTTTCTATTTATGTTCTATGTTCTATTTTTAAGGCATACGTGTTTATAGCATTGCTTGTTTATAAAGATTTATTGACTACACACAACTTGTTTGTCTTTATTATTATCCACTACAAACCTCTATGCACTACCAGTTCTGTTGAAAGCCATTGTTACAATGTAAAATCTAAATGCATATCCATAAATTGTGTCTGTAGAAGGTAAAACCACTTGCTGGTGGTCCATGCCACTGGTCTATGCACTTTCCTGTACACTGTTCCGAGCCACTCATCTATGGTTTTCAGGACAGTCCTGTGCCACTTGTCATTACAAACTTATCTGTAAACTTAACTCATAATTCAGTGGTAAATGAGTGCCACAAGACAGGAAGGTGCATGAGACAGTAGGCCAGGGGTGCGGGACAGAGGGTGAGAGAGTAGGACAGGGGCATGTGACTGCGTGAGTGAGAGGCACAAGCCACCAGCATCCTGGCAGCAGCAGTATGGTACTGTCACAGCCCATCACATGATGCAATGGGTGATCATCATGGGAGAGTAAGACTAAAGACTGCATGGGACAATATACATGTGGCACAAGACAATTGATGAGTGGCGTAAGCCACCTACAAAAGTATAGTAGGCCTACAGTACAGTTATGGCTCATACTGCCACTGCAACTTTGGTAGGGCCAGTCAAATCATTCTATACTTGCAGAGTCGCTGGACGAGTGCGACCTTGTTATGAGTGCATGGAGTTCGGAAGAACCGCTGATTCTGCCCCTTCAATTGAGCCGGTGTACCGGTCGTAACCAACTTGGAATGAAACGTCACAGGGAGAGAGAAAAAAAACCCCGCTACAAATGCAATTCGAATCATATAGCCTAACAATGCAATGCCATGACAGAAATTATGATACGGCAAAAGCTATGATTAATGTTCAATTTGACGCAAAGAATGTAGCTTATGGTGAAACAGAACGACATGCCACTTCCGCATGACATGCCACTGAGCATTTGACATGCCACTTCGGCCAGTGACACGTCACGTATGTCACACGTATCTCCACGAGTGTCACATGTCGATTAATGCCAGTGACATGCAGTGACATGTCATTGACATGCAGTGACATGCCATTGACATGCAGTGACATGTCATTGACATGCCATTGACATGTCATTGACACGTGTCACATGTCGATTAATCATCTAACCCTTACTGATTTAATAAGTAGCATCTACCTTCTATCTCTCCAACGAGAACAGACGAGACACAGGAGAGTAGGCTATTTTATTTTTCTTAAAAGGGCAACAGAATAAAACATTAAAAAAAAACGAAAAAAAAAAAAAAAGCCTATTTGTTACTTTGCTGATATTTTGTATCAAAGATGCCTGGACTCCTGTCCATAATGGCATCAGTAGATAGGCCTAAATTACTGCAATAATCTCTCTTGGGTTATATCCCATTTTTGGAACAAGCATAGATAGGCTATGTGCAGACAGGTGGGTCCCACATTTAAAATGGTAAAATGTTTATATCCTACCACTTCCTACAACTCTTGACAGACCCTAGAATTGCTTTAGCATAGCCAACAGAATACACAATGTAATGCATCATCCAGAATGATAACACTTCAGTCTGTCTGAAAATTTGTGGGAAAGTTCCTGTTTTTTATAGGGCCTAATAGTGAGTTTAGAATGCAGAGGGGAAAACATCCAGATACTGGGAACAGACATAAGTGCCAACACTAATTGTAGGCCTATATACCCTTCTAAGAGGAGAAAAGAAGACCTCCAAGGCCATGGATAAACTACAATAATGTCAAATGCGGTGACAGCAAAAAAACTTTTTTAATGTTATTTTGTTCGCTGAACACCAAAATGTCCCCAATTTTCCTGAAAGAAATCTGGTCACCTTACTATAAAGGGCATGATTTACTATAATACCTCCATGATTCACACAGTGAAGACTGCCTCCTGCTGGTTATAGTCCCACATTGAGCTGGTAGCTGGTTGTTGGGGGTCCAATAGAGTGTGAAAGTCAATTTGAGCCGTCTGCGGAGGTCTGGTTCCCGGAAGTGACTCCCCCTTTAATTTTGCCATAGGCGTTTCGAAAGGCCCGGTTCAAATAGGGTTCTAATTGTCCACTGTGTCTAACCAGCTACGGGGTACATGATAAGCAACTGATCTTTCGTGTCGAGTGAAAAAACAAACGAAAATACCAAAAAAACCCTATGGTACAAACGTGTGTCCTTTTCATTTCCCCTCAGTGCAAAAAATACACTACCCATAAGCCACTACTTACTCCATATCCAGCCGACGATTTCCTTTAACGGTCATTGGTATCTGCTCAGGTCAAGGATAGCCACGCGGTCGTGCTCCGTCATCGAATACTAGTATTTTTTGTCAATATCTGCTCTTTGTAAATAATTTTTGCATCAGAAGCCAAATAACTAACTCTTTATTCAACGTTATTTAAGTGTACCATTCGCTTGACGTTACCGTTAGCCTTGCTGGTAAGGTGTAGTCGTTAGCAATTTCCTCCAGGTCAAGCCTGGTAACGTTACATTAGCAAGGTACGTTAGCCAGTTAGCGATAGCCTGTTAGCTAGGGACCAGGAAAACTAGCCTTTCTAAGGTGCTGTGTTGCATGCGAGCAAAATATATATCTCCCTGCCTGCTCACTCCTCTTTATGGTCAGAGCATTTGGTTTTGTTAAACCAAGCATGTTAATCTCTGAATGTGATGTCAGAAATAAAATTTCAAGATCTTTGGGCACCTTCCTCTTAACCATGAGCTAAATGTTTTGCTAGCACAACTCACCACAACTTTCTTGTCCTTCATGCTAGCCTTGACAGAAGCCACAAGCTACCCCTGTACCACAGAACAATGCCCCGGTTTAAAATATTGGCTTTACTTCACTTTTCTTTAGCAGCAGCCCACAATGAACCTTTGTATGTTTCACAAGTGAAAAGACAGATGGTTCAGAAATATAATTTATTTTGAAATATGCGACATTACAAGGCAAACAAGTCATAGGCTACATTTTCGGCACCTTGGGCTAAGCGATGTTTAGGCTTGTCCGACCTGCAGCTTGCATCAGTGATATTAAAGCCTACATTGAACACCATACCTAAACAAAACAAATAAAGCAAAAGGGCAAAGTAAGACACAAATAATGTAACCACAACAGACGTCAAGGGTTGTCATATAATCATTTCTACTATGAGAAAACAAACATGAATCGTAGCTGCTCATAAAAGCTACCATGCTGTATATCTATGTCTATGAGCTATGCCAACCACATCGTAAACTTACTTTTCATAACGCAGTCATCCGAGTCGTGGGAATGTCTGAATTTCTTAACACAGCGCCTAAACGAGATAAATAAAGCAGCAAGGGGAAATAAGACACAAATAGGCTAAACGAACCACAACAGGCTATCATAATTATATTTTACTATTGAGTGATGCATCATCTTGTTAACTATACTTAGCAAGTTAGCAGCTAACACATCGTTTGAAACTTTGATGCGGTTTACCAAAACTTAACTAACACAGTCTTGTAATTTATTATATGCATTATATCGATACAAAAACAAATTGTATCATATAATATCACATCATATCATGATTTTACACAAACCAAACTTACCTGAGGTTGTGAGTATACACAGCCGGTTTGATGGAAGCACTATCGGGAAGATGGTGCGTGCTGTCTGGGAAGCCTACCACTGGCGTCCGTTGCTGTCAATGTCTAGCGGTCCCCCAGAGCTCTAGAATAGCAACATTAGCACTGATCATCTGCACCGACGTCCTAACGTTGATTTTCGCGGGCTTCAAAAATTTCTCTGGGTCCACCAATCAGATACGTTGCAGTGGGATTGTGGGATTGCTCGGGAACATGGGTAATGAAGTACTTCATTGGGACATCGCAGAAAAAGGACCTTTGTTCAGAAACTAAATTGAGATTTCATGAACTTTTGGTGTCTAGGTAAGCACAGGCACTCATTATGTCTTGCCGTAGCTAGTTAGAAATGTAGAATGCGTGGTTAAGACAGCGTGGGTTATAATCAAATTCTCACTCGCCCCGACAAACGCTAAAGACACTTCCGGAACCTCACTTCCACACTCTATAGACACACATTAAGGGTGGAGCCAATAGAATTCAAGCTGGTTCTGGAATGCTTGTTTACCAATCACATTTCAGAAGAAAATGTTCTGTCTGGATGAACTCACTGCTCTTGCCAGTGCTAAGAGTTTTTTGGTATTGAGGGAGAATTTACATAAAACAAATTTACCCTTCAACTGAGTTGACAGTATTCCTACCCCAAGGACCGAACTGTGAATCACGGATGTCTGTTAAAGTCACAAACTAAATTATTATAATCTTTGAAAAGGAAGGAAAGGAAAGCTAGTGAACAAGAAGATAGCCATTATCATTGCATCTATTGCAGAGCTGATGAAATATTAAAAAATGAAAATACAACATTGAAAGCCAATCAGAGCACTATGCTGAGAGCATTAATATACAGACAGCTTGTAACAGAGTTATAGATTGGAGTCCTGTAGTCACCCAAAGGTGCAGTGGTGTCAAGTGCAGTTTCACTTCTTCCTATAGGCCAAATGTTCCCATTTCTTCTGCAGTAATAATATGTTTTATAATCCTTGGGTGACCATAAGTCTGGATTACTTCTGTATTTTGCATCATTCACACACCCATCACAAGATTACTAAAATAATAACTAAAATCAGAGCAGTGTCTTTGGCTATGGTGTCTTCCGAGTTCTGAACTGTTGGGACCTCTTTGAATGTCATTTCACGCCAAAGATATGGCGAAGCTCTATACCTTGTTGTCCTCATAGCAGGTGAGGATACCAGTACTGCTGTAATTACAGGCAGAGTTGTTAGACTTGATTCTCACATGTTTATTCTGCAAATCAAGGTGACTGCATGTAGTATGACAGTGAGGCATTGCCTACCCACACCACTAGATGGCACCGTATTGACATCATGCACACACACAAACACAAAAACGGAACAGACATCCAGACATCCGCAGCATCACTCACCCGTTAAACACAACACAATCAACAAACACACACTGCACTTCCCACAACACCCCAACACCATCAAGCACATCACATGCGCACATCAGTGCCTAATAAAAAGGAGCATATTGCACTTGCCCAACGGCCCAATATCTTCAATAAAAACAATGAATAGCAGCCAATATTGAACTTCCCCAAAGGGCCCGATGTCATAAATAAGTAGGCCCACAAGTTACTATGTAGTCAATTGTACTCCCCCCAAAGGCCTACCGTCATACATACATTACATGAGTTAAAAGAAGAAAGATCATTGCATACATAGCACTGCATTCATATAAAACACAGTAAAGAGTAAAAAGCATACTGCACTTCCCCAAGGCCTACTGTCATAGAGGAAAATACTAGGCAGTGCTACAGATATTCTTCAAGTCTTACCTCTGCCCACATCTAATTTAATTGTGTTGAGGTTTTGTAGGGGTATCTGTATCTACCCCCAGATGGGAGTGGCTTGAATTCCCCTGAAAGTGGAGTACATCCATGCAAACCTTGTCTGCCTTCTGTTCTAATCTGGTCAGATGAAGTTGGTAAAGGTCTACCTGTTGTTGACCAACAATTTTTCCACCACAGCTAGAAACAGTGACATTGTTCTGTTAAAACAATTCTTAAGAGTTTCTTAAAAATATTTATGGAGGGGAGGACCTCAAGAGCCTATTTATTTTGAAAATCATTCCAAACAGATGGAGCATAAGAACTAAGAGAAGCCTAATTCTGTACGTATTGAAGGAATGTGTAGGAATAACTTGTTTACAGACCTACTGCTATAAGCACCGGTTTGATATGATAACAAACAACACATGTACGAAAGAAGTTTACCAAGCAATGCTTTAGCTGTAAACATGAGAATGTGACCTTGCCTCTTAAGTGACAAAGAGGTCCATTTTACCATTTCATATAAATTACAATAGTGCGTCCTTGGGTACGTTTCAATATGCTTCCTCAGACTCCGTCCTCTGTCCTCCGTCCTTATGCCCCGGAAATTGTTTGAGGCTCAACGTCATCGAGGATGTCTCAATTGTCTAATTGCTACGAGAAGGAGAGAGGAACGAGGACAAAGGAGAAAGGTCCGACAAGCGAGGAAGCCCAGGTGTATCCTTTTGCGGAGAAAACGCAGAAGCGCGAACAGCGGGAATGTGCCTTTATTAGCTTGATTCGAGAATCATTTACATTTATGCATTTAGCATGCATTTTATCCAAAGCGACTTACAAAAGAGGGATAAAAATCAAACTGCAACACGATACAAGTAAATGCCTACCAGGAGTGCCATTTGCTAATAGGAGAGCAAGTGCAAGAGCTTAGAAGTGCTTGGTCAGTGTATTCCAGGTAATTTAAGGAACTAGGAC